>PITA01017179.1:0-44483 GCA_004023965.1 Spilogale gracilis | reverse complement strand
GGGGGGTTTGAGATTTTTTTTTTTTTTTATCCAAGAGAGAAAGAGAGAGCACAAGTGGGGAAAGGCAGGGAAGGAGGGAGAAATAATCTGAAGCAGACTCTGCACTGAGTGCAAAGCCCCCCCACAGGGTTCGATCCTCCCAGGACCATGAGACTGTAACCTGAGCCAAAACCAGGAGTCCCACACTTAACAGACTAAGCCACCCAAGTACCCCAGAGAGAGAATCTTAAGCAGGCTCAATGGTCCCAGCACAGAAACCGAGGCAGGTCTCAATCTCACAACCCTGAGATCATGACCTGAACTGAAATCAAGAGTCAGACACTTAATGGATTGAGTCCAAGGTGCCCCAAAGAGAAACAAACATTTAGCAATCACAGTAAGTTGCTGAATATTTGCATTTAGGGAAAAGAACATGGGCTTGGGAGTCCAAACAATCCCTTGTTTGAATTGCAGCTCTACTAATTAATTGTCTGTCACTGGACATAATACAGGACAGGAACTGAACAAATGAACAAGGAGATAAAGGCAGGCCTGAGACAGGAGATCGGACTTCTTCCACAGTAACGGGAAAAAGGACAGACTAGGCATAGAAGCAAACTGATTGCTAAATCTTAAAGTAGGAAGATACAATGTTCTATTATTAGTATATCAGTGGTTATTATTAGTAATCAGTGGTTACTTAATATTGCATTTTATGCCTGATGTATTTTTTTTATTTTAATTTTTATTTTTTTTCAGTGGTCCAAGATTCATTGCCCAATCCCTACACCCAGTGCTCCATGCAATAGGTGCCCTCAGTACCCAACACCAGGCTCTCCCATCCCCCCACCCCCTCCCTCCAAGTCCCTCAGTTTGTTTCTGTGTCCAAAGTCTCTCTTGTTTCGTTTCTCTCCCTGAATTACCTTACTTCCCATTTACTTTCCCTCTCCTACTGTCTTCTATATTACCCCCTTATGCATCGCAAGTAACTGAAATCATGTGATACTTGACTTTCTTGGCTTATTTCACTCAGCATAATCTCTTCCAGTCCAGTCCATGTTGCTACAAACGTTGGATATTCATCCTTTCTGATGGAGGCATAGTATTCCATTGTATATATGTACCACATCTTCTTTATCCATTCATCTGTTGATGGGCACCTTGGCTCTTTCCACAGTTTGGTGATTGTGGCCATTGCTGCTATGAACATTGGGGTACATATGGCCCTTCTTTTCACTACATCTGTATCTTTGGGATAAATGCCCAGTAGTACAATTGCAGAGTCATAGGGTAACTCTATTTTTAATTTTTTAAGGAATCTCCACACTGTTTTCCAAAGCGACTGCACCAACTTGCATTCCCACCAACAGTGTAAGAGAGTTCCCCTTTCTCCACAGCCTCTCCAACACTTGTTGTTTCCTGACTTGTTAATTTTGGCCATTCTGACTGGTGTAAGGTGGTATCTCAATGTGGTTTTGATTTGAATTTCCCTGATAGCTAGTGACGCTGAACATTTTTTCATGTATCTGTTAGCCGTTTGTATATCTTCTATGGAGAAGTGCCTCTTCATGTCTCTTGCCCATTTTTTGATGTGTTCATCTTCTTTTTGGGTGTTGAGTTTGAGTAGTTCTTTATAGATCTTGGATATCAGCCCTTTGTGTGTAGTGTCATTTGCAAATATCTTCTCCCATTCTGTGGGTTGCCTCTTTGTTTTGTTGACTGTTTCCTTTGCTGTACAGAAGCTTTTTATTTTGATGAAGTCCCAAAAGTTCATTTTCGCTTTTGTCTCCTTTGCCTTTTGAGACGTGTCTTGAAAGAAGTTGCTGTGGCCGATGTCAAAGAGGTTACTGCCTATGTTCTTTTCCAGGATTTTGATGTATTCCTGCCTCACGTTGAAGTCTTTCATCCATTTCGAGTTTGCTTTTGTGTGTGGTGTAAGAGAATGGTCTAGTTTCATTCTTCTATATGTAGCTGTCCAATTTTCCCAGCACCATTTATTGAAGAGACTGTCTTTTTCCACTGGATATTTTTTCCTGCTTTGTCAAAGATGATTTGACCATAGATTTTTGGGTCCATATCTGGACTTTCTACTCTGTTCCATTGGTCTATTTGTCTGTTTTTGTGCCAGTACCATGCTGTCTTGGTAATCACAGCTTTGTAATAAAGCCTGAAGTCAGGTAACGAGATGCCCCCAGCTTTGTTTTTCTTCTTCAGCAATTCCTTGGCAATTCAGGGTCTTTTTTGGTCCCATATAAATTTTAGGATTGTTTGTTCCAATGCTTTGAAAAATGTTGGTGGAATTTTGATCGGAATGGCATTGAAAATATAGATTGCTTTGGGCAGTATAGACATTTTGACAATGTTTATTCTTCTGATCCATGAGCATGGAATGGTCTTCCATCTTTTTCTGTCTTCTTCAATTTCTTTCATGAGTGTTCTGTAGTTCCTCGAGTACAGATCCTTGACTCCTTTGGTTAGGTTTATTCCTAAGTATCTTATGGTTTTTGGTGCTATAGTAAACGGAATCGATTCTCTGATTTCCCTTTCTATATTTTCAGTGTTCGTGTATAAGAACGCAACTGATTTCTGTGCATTGATTTTGTATCCTGCCACATTACCGAATTATTGTATGAGTTCTGGTAGTTTGGGGGTAGATTCTTGTGGGTTTTCCACATAAAGTATTATGTCATCTGCAAAGAGAGAGAGTTTGACTTCTTCTTTGCCGAGCTGAATACCTTTCATTTCTTTCTGTTGTCTGATTGCTGTTGCTAGGACTTCTAACACTATGTTAAACAGTGATGGTGAGAGTGGGCATCCTTGTCTTGTTCCTGATATCAGAGGGAAGGCTGTCAGTTTTTCCCCGTTGAGAATGATATTCATTGTGGGTTTTTCATAGATAGATTTTATGAGGTTGAGAAATGTTCCCTCTATTCCTATACTTTGAAGAGTTTTGATCAGGAAAGGATGTTATATTTTGTCAAATGCCTTTTCTGCATCAATTGAGAGTACCATGTGGTTCTTTTCTCTTCTCTTATTGATTTGTCCTCTCATGTTGATTGATTTGCGAGTGTTGAATCACACCTGTATCCCTGGGATAAAACCCACCTGGTCATGGTGGATAATCTTTTTAATGTATTGTTGGATCCTGTTGGCAAGGATCTTTTTGAGAATCTTGGCATCCATATTCATCAGCGATATTGGTCTGAAGTTCTCCTTTTTGATGGGGTCTTTGTCTGGGCCTGATGTATTTTTTAACTAATTCACTATTTTTAAAAAAATTAAATTTGTGTTTTTATTTTTTCATTATTTATTTATTTATTTTAAAGATTTTTTTAAAATTTATTTGACACAGAGAGGGACAGCAAGAGACAGGGAACACAAGCAGGGGAAGTGGGAGAGGGAGAAGCAGGCCTCCTACTGAGCAGGGAGCCTGAGGCGGAGCTTGGGGTTCAATCCCAGAACCCCAGGATCATGACCCAAGCTGAAGGATGATTGCTTAACATCTATATCACCTAGGTGCACCAAATTATAGTGTTTTCAATATAATATAGTGTTATATTGCTTTTGTACAATATAGTGATTCAACACTTCCTTAGATTACTTTTATTACAGTGCTCATCAAGATAAGTGCACTCTTAATCCCCTTCACTATTTCACCCATTCTCCACCCACCTCTCCTCAGGTAACCATCTGTTTGACACTTAAGAGTCTGGTTTGGGGTTTGTCTCTTATTTTCCCCTTTTTTAGGAGGGAAAATTTTTTAAAAAAAAGTGAAATCATATGGTATTTGTCTTTCTCTGACATATTTTGCCTAACCTTATACTCGCTAGATCCAATGGCAAGATTTAATTCCTTCTTATGGCTGAGTAATATTCCATTATGTGTATATAATAACTCTTCTTTATCTATTCATGTATCAATGGACACTCAGGCTGCTTTCCCTAGTTTGGGTACTATAAATAATACTGCAATAAACTTAGGGGTGCATATATCTCTTCAAATTAGTGTTTTTATATTCTTTTGGGTAAATATCCAGTAGTGCAGTTGCTAGATCACAGGGTAGTTCTATTTTTAATTTTTTGAGAAACCTTCCACAATGACTTTCCAACCAAGAATATAAGAGGGTTCCTTTTTCTCCACATCCTCACCAATACTTGTTTCTCATGTTGTTGATTTTAGCCATTCTGACAGGTGTGAGGTGGTAGCTCATTGTGGTTTTGATTTGCATTTCCCTTGATGATGAGTGATGTTGAGCATCTTTATTGTGCCTTTGACCATCTGTATGTTTTCTCTGGAGAAATGTCTTTCATGTGTTCTGCATATTTTTAACTAGATTATTTGTTTTGAGGGGTGTTGAGTGGTATCAGTTCTTTACATCTTGTGGATACTAACCCTTTTTTGGATATGTCACTTGCAAATATCTTCTCTTATTCAGTAAGTTGTCTTTTAGTTTTGTTGATTGCTTCCTTCAATGTGCAGAGCTTTATATTTTGATGTAGTCCCAATGGCTTAATTTTGCTTTTATTTCTCTTGCTTCAGGAGACATATCTAGAAGAATGTTACTATAACCAATGTCAGAGAAATTACTGCTTGCACTCTCTTGTAGGATCTGTATGGTTTCAGGTCGCATACTTAGGTCCTTAACCCATTTTGAGTTTGTTTTGTGTATGGTGTAAGAAGGTGTACCAGTTTCATTCTTCTGTATGTTGCTGTTACTTTTTACTATTATAAGAATGCTGTGTTGAATAGCTTTTTGGTGTAAGTTTTGTTAACATCTTTAATAGTTTTATTAAGATAAAGCATAAGAAACTTCAGGGAGAGGAAATATATGTATGTATGTTACTTTTAATAACAGTGTTAAAAAGTTCAAGAAAAAAAAAACAAGATTTCATTCTCACTAACAATGCATAGAAGTGCCATTTCCAAGAATTCTGAAAAACAGTAGTTATTTAAAAGAAAAAAAAAGTGGTTATCATGATTAGAGGGCTACTTCTGCAAAAAAAAAAAAAAATGTCAACTGATTTCCCTAAAAATATTTTAGATTTTTCTAAATTGAGAATTTGATGCAACTCCTGAAGCTTCTTGCAAGAAAAATAAAGATGCTTCCAAAAATTTATATTCAGTATCAGAGTTCTATGACTCCATCCTTAACCCACCTTTTCCAATTTTTTTTTTAAGATTTTATTTATTTGACAGAGAGAAACACAGCCAGAGAGGGAACACAAGCAGGGGGAGCGAGAGAGGGAGAAACAGGCTTCTCGCCAAGCAGGGAGCCCAATGTGGGGCTCGATCCCACGTCTCCGGGATCATGACCTGAGCTGAAGGCAGTTGCTTAACTAACTGAGCCACTCTGGTGTCCTCCAATTTTTATATATTGAGATAGTAGGATGAAAATAAGCTAAAAAATATCATAAAAGTCACTTCTACACGACCTCATTGTATTTAAAGCATGTGAAATTGAACACAAATACAAAGAAAGACATACAAATATGGTTTGTAATTCATCTGAATATGCTTTACTTCATTGTGAAACCAATGGCAATAAAACTGAAAAATGTTTGGCCTCCCTGTTTCAATTTCACAGTGGTATAATTAAGTCATTGATCTGTGTTGTACCAACTGAGGCCTTTGTCAGAAAGTAATGCAAAGATTGGCCTTTGTAAATATATGTAGGTAGTTAGAATTATAATTATGCATGATTTCAGTTACGGCAAGCATGGGAATAAACTGAAAAGGGTGGGGAGAAACAGTTCTCTGTGCATGTACGATAGTGTTTCATGGTTTTCTAAATAATAGGGCTGCGGAGACTATTGTGGATGCTGAGGAGAGAGAAGTGAAGTAGGAGTGAGGAATTGCTAAGCAGTGTTGAATATTTAGGGCCTAGTGATTATAATCTCTTTCAATGGGGGCACTTAAAAGGGTATTATAAAAAGTAATAGCATAACAATTGGTGAAGTAGAAGTTAAAATATTGCACTTTTCAAGGTATATCATGAGAAAATTTGTGCCAAGTAAGGTGATGCATTGCTGAGTTCAGAAGCAGTGAATGGAATTTCAAGAGGAACATTTGCATATTTTGAAGGGCTAGAGGACAGATTTGGTGTTTAGAATGTAGTCCCCAGCACCTGTCAGGTGGAGTTAGCTGCATCTAAAATATCATTGTGCTTGGGACATGTTAGAGTCATTTTCATGTGTTATATTAGAAATCTCTGAAGTGAGGATAAGAAGAATACTTTTTGAGTGTCTTCTTTTTAGGTACCCTTCTGGTTTACCTTTTATATGATGTCCCCAGTAATCTGTTAATTTTGTAGTTGAAATTGATGCCAATCTAAGACATGTGAAAACTGAAGTTCTGAAAAATTAAATAATTTTGTTCCCCATACATAATTAATGGGAGAAGTTGGTATTTGAAAAACGTAGCACAACTGAACAAAACTTTGCCAAAATCTAAAGCTCATCTTTGTTTCTTGAGCCACGGAGGTGTCACATTGGAACTTGTGATGATTTAAGATTCTATTCCATCTTTACACTTAAATAGGTCCTAAATTTCTATTTTGTCTCCACTCTGAAAGAAGTGAACTTCAACTTGAATATAATATCCCTAAAATTTGTTCAAATTTGCAGGACATTGACTTCTAATTGGTGGTGTGCATCTCAAAACATAATCCACTACTGCCATCAAAATAAGGTCTAATCTAAGCATTTTTGTTGACTGTTTTCTTCTTTAGTCTTATCTCCCTGAAGTCATGGCTCTAGACATGCTTAATTACTTCTAGTCACCTAAAAACTTGTTCCCTTCCTTAGGCCTGAAGTACTCTCTTCTCTCCAACCTCAAACAACTGTTACTCACTTTGATTTCTTAGTAATTCTCTACCCAAAGCCTTCTCTGACATTTGTAAGTTGAAAGCACTGTCCCCCTTTTTTCTTTTCCTATCACATTTCAGGTTCAGCCTTTTACATCATTTAATCTCCTTTATTTTAATCACTTGCTTTCTTCACTATCATTCTCACTAGCCTTCAAACACTTTGAAGTTACTTAATCAATAACTTTACTCAGGTTCCTGAAACTTTTCCTAGGCCCATTTGTGTATTTCCTTATAGATACCAGTTTTAGCAAAACTCTGCTAATTCAGTTTGACCAGAACTTTCCATCCTGGATACTGATCACCCTTAATATCTGGTGAGGTTGCTCATCCTCCACCATTCCCCAGGTGTTGTCAGATTGCCCTGGCCAGTCTTTGGCAAGAATCTTGTTAGATTGGTTTAGCCAAAGTCCTCCTTAGCCATAATATTTCCTCCTATTAATTTTCCATCCACTGACCTCACCCTGCTTCTTGGCTAAAAATCCTAACTTGCCCATGTTATATTTGGATTAAGTCCAGTTCTATACTGAGGTCTCTTTTTCCCTAAAGCAATAGTCCTGAGTTACATTTGTTTTAACTTCTTTAATGTCCAGCTCTAGTTTTCCTTTGTCACCATGCAATCTAAAGACCTGTTTGGGGACAATAAACCTACTCATCAGGTGATAAATAGCCTAAGTCAAAAATATGCAATAGAGTCTATGAGCATCCTGGAATTTATGGACACTTGAATATGTGCAGTGTTTTTGGAAATGCTCCTAAATAAATTGAGGGGATAGAATTGACTTCTCAGCAACCAGCTCAAGCCATCTAAGTGCTTCCAGAAGTTTTTGAGCCATAAATACTTCTATGAAATATATGGTGGGAAAAGAAAAAAAAAGAAATTATCAGTCTAAAGGCAGGGCCTTTATTGGAGGCAGGGTCTGCCCTACCCAAATAAGAGATGGGCATCAGATGGCAAAACATCAGAATAGCAGTATCTATGAAGAAAAACATAATAGAACAGCAGCAGTTAAAATATCTGGAAGGTACTATGTTGTATGCTACAGGGTCTGAATGGAAAACAAATCTTCCCCAAAGGAGCCTTGAGTGAAGGTTTGATTTTCATTATTAAAGAAAAACACTGTAAATTCTTTTGCCTCTTTAATCACTGGTTGCAGCCTGTCTAACTTGACAGGGATCTTTCAGTTATAGCAAATTAACCCAAGTCAATCCAGCTTTAGGGGAAAAAAAAAAAAGAATTTCTTGGCTTTCATTATTGAAAAGACCATGCACGGATTTCAAGAATGAAAATTTTCAGGCATATATGGATGTGGGAGGTCAAGAGATAACGTCTGTATTCATGCAGGGTTTCGTTGTCTTTTTCTTTCTTTGTCAGCTTCTGTAAAAGGAAGGCTGTCTCTCCAGGGAAGGTTAAATACCTGTTAAGTGGTCCCGAATCACATTCTCAGAATTTAGCAACCCCAGTAGAAAGAAACTATTCTTTTATTCCTCAGTAATTCCTGCAAAATTTCTGGGACTCAAACTGATGTGTTGTTGTGCAAAAGAGAAAGAAACTATGAAAAAGAAAACCAGAGAGGGTGCCTGGGTGGCTCAGTGGGTTAAAGCCTCTGCCTTTGGCTCAGGTCATGATCTTAGGGTCCTGGGATCAGACCACATTGGGCTCTCTGCTCAGTGGGGAGCCTGCTTCCTCCTCTCTCTCTGCCTGCCTCTCTGCCTACTTGTGATCTCTCTCTCTCTCTCTTTCTCTCTCTGTCAAATAAATAAATAAAATCTTTAAAAAAAGAAAAAGAAAAGAAAACCAGAGAAACTAACTCCTCCCCATTCCCACCAGGCTGTCTCGTGTTTCTGATTCCAGTGTACAATGTGTGGGTTCTTTCCCTGCACCAATAAACGGTTCTCCAACACCAGCTGGTTATCCTGCAATTTCATGTGATTCTCACACTATCTACCTGGAGATAGCATCAGCTTTCACAGGTTAAGGGTTCCGTTCTACCAGACTGCCCCCACCCAACCCCACATTTCAGAAACCAGTTGTGTGTCCAGGTTATCACCTGCACTTCCAAATGACCCGCAATAGATTGGAGGGTCCAATGATCCCCTCCTTAGGTTTGATTAATTTGCTAGAGTGTCTCACAGAATGCAGAGAAACATTTTACTTACCACATTACAAGTTTTTCATTTAAGCATATAACTTAGAAACAGCCAGAAGAATAAGATGGATGGAGTAAGGTACGGCAGAAGCTTCCACGACCTCCTCTAGTGCACTACCATCCTGCGATCTCTATGTGTTCACCAACCTGGAAGCTTTCTTTACTGCATCTTTCCCGGATTTTATGGAGGCTTCATTACATAGACATGACTGATTAAATCACTGACCGTTCTTGATTTATTCAACCTCTAACCCATCTTCCCCCACAGAGGTCAGAAGAGTGGGACTGAAGCTTTTGACCTTTCAAACACAGGGTGGGTCTCCAAGGCAACCAGCCCCCATCCTTAGGCAGAACCAAAAGTCACCTCACTAAGGTTAAACTCAGAGGTGGTTGAACGGGGCTTGTTATGAATATCAAGACACTTTTGTCATTCTTATCATTTAGGAAATTCCGAAGGTCTTAGGAACCCTGTGCAGAAATGGGATGAAGACCATATATATATATATATATATATATATATATATATATATATATATATATTATAATAAATCACAATATAACAGTGTCCTTTTTTTTTATTCCTCTGTTGAAATGAGTAATAAGCCCAAATAGTTTGGTCACATGTATGTTCCTGGTAGTCATTATATGGAGGGAATTGATACCATAGAAAAAGAAAATTCCATTGACTTTGTAACATTTAATTATCTTAGTAGTTATGTTTTCATCATTATGCAGAGATCCTTAATTTCATTTCTGATCAGTTAATTATAATGAGTCTTCCCCTGTTAGATCACAGAGTGTCTGAAATATGTGTCAGGTTACTATGTCTTTTATTCACAGAAAGAAATTAGTACATATTTCTGGGTAAAATATGTTTATTATAAACCCCCAAGTATTTAAAAATATGTATAGTAAAATGCAATAAATGAGAGTTCTTAAATAAGAAGTTACATAATATAGAGAAAAACCAATTTAAAAAAAATTAGAAGAAAAAGTAGTGACCTAATTTTCTTTCAATATTGTTTGAACATGCTTTTTTTAAATTCTTTTTTTTACTTTAAATTTATTTTATTTTTTCAGTGTTCCAAGATTCATTGCCCATGTCCCACACCCAGTGCTCCATGCAATAGGTGCCCCCGGTACCCACCACCAGGCTCTCCCATCCCCCCACTCCCCTCCCTCCAAGTCCCTCAGTGTCCAAAGTCTCTCATTTGAACATGCTTTTTATTTAGATTTTCACATTTTATTTTTTTTTTCAAAGCAGATAACAACACAGCGATGTGTTGCTGTGTTTTCAAAGGAAAACCTCAACAGACTGCCAAAACAGAATCAACTCAAAGGTAGAGTCCAAGTAAAGACATTAATGTGTTTTCAGAGACATTTACTACTATTAATTTTTATAGTTTACTTTGACCTAATTGAAATATAATTAGCCTAAAAATAAGAAATGGCTTCAAGCTTTGATTCTTATTAAGAACAAATTGTTAGGGGCGCCTGGGTGGCTCAGTTGGTTAAGCAACTGCCTTTGGCTCTGGTCATGATCCTGGAGACCTTGGATCGAGTCCCACATTGGGCTCCCTGCTCAGTGGGAAGCCTGCTTCTCCCTCTCTCACTCCCCCTGCTTGTGTTCCCTCTCTGGCTGTGTTTCTCTCTGTCAAATAAATAAAATCTTTAAAAAAACAAAAAAGAACAAATTATTACCAAATTCTTCCATTTTTTTATTCCACATAAAAAACAAGTGTCTACTTCTGAGAACTATTTCATAAACAGCTGTTTGGAATATATATTATTTTTAGCAGGGTTAGTACTTATAATTCTAAATCAATGATTTCAAAATGCTAATCTTGAAATTCACTGAGAAAATTTTGAGGACCTAAATATCTGAGCACTGTGTTCTCATAGAAACAGTACCATTGTTCTTGTATAACATCAAGATAATCACAGTCTTGGCAATATCATTTATTTTCATTACACTTTTAATTGTACTTAGTTGTTAATTAAGGACACCTTATACTGAACAGCAGCCATCTATCTGACAAGATTAAGGGGAAATAACTGGTGTCAGTAAATAAGTACTCTGTCAATATGAGCATAGCTATAAGTAATTATGACATATTGAGAAATAATCATAACATAACAAACAATTCTGGTAATAAGAATACATTGGGTGGAAGTCGACATAAATTTGTACATTGGGAAGAAATTCAACAGCTTTGCCTATACATCCATGTATGAATATTTCTTGTGATAACTTTGTTGGATCAATCAAATTTTGCTGATGAGGCAATGAGTGACCCAAAGTGGTTTTGGTCATTGAACTGACAGAATCTCCAAGGTTTAATTTCACCTTAAAAGTTATTTTGGCTAACACAATGGAATGATATTTTTCAGGCTGCTATTTTTCATTCTGGCTTCAAAAATTAGTTGGTTTGAGTTTTCTATTAAGGTTCAGCAAATGGTAAGGCATAAAAAGTTTCTTGATCCCAGTCAAGGAAAGAAAGAGAGTAAGTAGATATTAGGAAAGTTTTAATGTGCTTCCATAAAAATGGCAGAACAGGATTTACAACGTGGTTAAGTCTGTTAGGTAGCTATAGGTATTTTGCAGGCTTTAATACTAAGAATTAATGGATCTTTCATTCATGAATCTCTAATTATATGACTCAGCTACCATCGCATGCTGCTGCTTCCTATTTTATTACCAACTAGTTTTTTTCCATTTATAACTTATTATCTTAGATTTATCTTGACCTAGGCTTGAGATTACTTTGTGATATACTTTTTCACTTTAGCTGATAACTGGACAATTCTCTCTAAGGGGCTCTTAGTTCCAAGTTCCCAGATCAAATGTGATAAGCCCAAATTACATCTTTGTTAGAATTAGTACATTATAAATCACTCTTTAAAGCCTAAACCATTACTCTTACTTCCTGTCCCTATTTATAGTGACTAGAAAGTGGTGATGATTAGTGGAAGTTTGGATGCCACTAGATGAAAAAGATAGCAAAACTTTTCACTTGGGCCTGAACTGGTCACTGCCAGATGGTTATATAGGGAGAAATAAACTTTCAAATTGTTTAACCATCTTTTTGCAGGGTTAGGGAGGTAGCTTGACAGTTTACACTATCTAATTCAAAGAATTTACACTATACGTAGAAGTGAGATACTGACCTAACAACAGCCACAAAAACTGTGTACCCTTAACTTTAGTATCAGAGTATAAGTGGTAAAGAAATATACAAAAGCTGGTGACATTTAAGTACCAAGCTAAAACCATCAAGTGTTGAGGTAAAACTGTTTGGCAAAACTACCCTCTAAAATAACCTGAAAGGCATTTATGTTATCATAGCCTTTAGAGACTAATGTTTTGAAGAAATGGTTAGACAAAGGTAGACTTATAAGAGAGATGGAAGGAAGTCAAGCTTCTGCAAGGGAGAATCCACTCTACATATACCCTTATGAGTAAGAGTCCTAAAAACCTCATTGGCTGGATTTCTGCTTATGACCATCTTTATTACATATTATTATTACTTAGACTAAAAAATAAACACATATATCATCAAAATTTATTATTGATCACAATAACACATTGAAACATTCAGAGCAAGTAATATCCGTATTTTCATGAATGCAGTTCCAATTGGTCAAGGTCTAGGCCCAATAAATGTGGTATTCAAGATGAGACTTTGTGCTTTGTACCTCTTAGTTCAGTGCTCTTCCAACAACTGTATGTTATAACACAAGGATTCAATTTTTTTCAAAGATCATCCTATGGTTTACAATATAAGTCTTTAATTATTCATTCTCTACATGTGGTGCAACATGTTACTACCCACCAAAAAGCATCCAAGTAGAAAAAACTCATTGAACACCAGCTAAGTAGACAAATTATCTCAGCAAGTTGATGTCAGTTATCCTCTGTCTTCAGTCACCGTATTTCTGCTTTAATGGGCACACATAAATGAAAAGTCAGTTATAGGAATGGAGGCCATACATAAGCCCAATATCAGGGACTCTACTTTCCAAGACGAATCTAATCATCATTATTGCCTAATGTCTGACATGCTAGCTACAGACAGCACTGTGAAGTCTTCAAAAGACATTAGTTCTTGAGTAAAATAAATGGAAAGCTGATTTCACTAGGGCCTTTACCTGGAAGGGACAGAATAAAAAACACATATTCTGGCTATGGATTTGTTTTTTCTATCCCCTGGACTTTGACCAGCACTTTCTGAGGGCTTACTGAATACCTGATGCACTTGAATGTGGCCCCACATAACATCACAGAAGACTAGGGCACTTACAGCAAAGAAGGTGTGGTTGTAAGTTTATGACTGGGAGATCCACTAGTCATATCACATCTGTCTCTATCTGGAAGCTTCTGGCCTGATAGATCACTGGGACAGCCTGCTGAAAGTGCAGCTGAATTGTCCCCTCTAGGGAGATATTCTGAAAGGGTAAATTACTATCCTTCAGGACACTGACTATATCTTTAATTAAAAAAGTATTTATCCAGTAGAAGAAATGGACTTGTTTTTCGAAACCAAGTGTGGAAGTTACAGTGATCTTATTATCATTCCTGATGACTTAAGGGGGATTTTATGCTTTCTGTCTTCACAACCATGGACTCTGTAGGGTCAGAGATCCTGATCTTTAAAAGGAAATTACTTTCACCTGGGACATATAAAAGTATCACACGTAAGTATAATTATAGAATTTAGCTGCTTCCTGGGCATATAGGGCTCCTTCTTTTCTAGGACTTTTCTACAAGAAGAGGAATCACTCCCTAGGTAGAGGTAATGGACCCTGATAATTATGAGACTACAGGGCTGTTATTACATAATAAGACACAGGAAGAAATGCATATTAAACTCAGTTGTTCCATTTGGATGCTTCTTATTACACTCTTGACCAGTTGTAACTGTAAATTTATAATATAACATATTCTGAGAAGAACAGTGGGATTAGGGCTCAGGCTCCCTTGGAAGCAGGGTCTAGGTAAATTTACCATGCAAGATACTAAGGCCACAGAGATGGAGCTGAGAGTGCTGGGAAACTGGAAATAGATAATGGAAGAGAGAGATAGAAAGCATCATTTTTAGCCCTGACACTAGTGGTAGTTTGTCCAACTTATGTCTGTTTTGTATGGTTCTCCTCAGAAGGAAAGGTCCATTTGCATCCTTGAGGAGCAACTCTCCAAATAAATGTGGAAAAGTGAATCAAAAAATGGCTGCCAGAGGTCCACTGTAGTAGACACAAAGGTTCACCAGCCAGGACTTCCAAAACCATATTTGTTGCTCAGCTGCAATTTGTGCAATCAGCAGATAGCCTCCAACTTCCAGGTCTTTGAGGTCTGCCTCATGTGCAGATCCCTGCCTTGTTTGGGGGAAGCCACATCCAGTGACTGAGGAGGCCGGGATAGACAAGCCCAACCATTTCAGCCTCTGTGGGACTGAGAGGCAATTCTCACACACAGAGTCATGGTATAGATGGTCCAGCATTGCAATTAGACTTTTTCCTCTCTCCAATGTTGTTTTGTTCCCCTTCCCTTTATACAGGTTGATCTCTAGTAAGCTCTCTGTTCTTCAGATGGCATCTCACTGTATGCATTTGGAGAATCCAATGTGCAAGACATGACTAATCATATTTCTCCCCCCCACCCCATCATCAACTATTCCTCCCACAGTTTTCCTTATGTGTGAAAGTTGTTCAGAAAACAACAAAAACGAACCTTGGAAGAATCATCCTTGGTGACTTTCTTCCTCTCTTACTCCACATGTAATATTTTGTTTGCCATCTTTTCAAAATTACTCACAATTTTGAGCAGTTATTCACAGTTACCTCCAAAAAAGTATCACACCAGTCCAAGCCACAAGCGTCTCTTTCCTAGATTATTGTAATAGTCCCCTAACTATTCTCTCTGCACTGACATAATAACAAAAGCAATCACTTCACAACATAACTTAGATCTTGCCATTTTTTGGCTGAAAACCCTACAATCATGGTAATAAAAAACTGGGACAGTTCCCTCATATAATTTGGCCTTTCATTATTGGTTTAGTCTCTCACATGATTTTATGTTTTGGATAACTAAAATTGCATTTGTATAACAAAAAAATCAAATTGATTATATAGATACATAGGTTATATGGAAGGAGTGGATATACTCACATAAATGAGATTTAGATTTAGAAATATAGATAGATAGGTGCTAATTCACTGACTCAGCTTCAGAATCTAACTACTGATAACCTGAAAAGCAAAGATTGTAATTCTTCATTTCACAGAATTGAAGATTGTAATTCTTCATTTTACAGAACATTTCACAATATTCACAGAAGAATTATTACTTCTCCAACCATCTTTATTTCCTAGGTTAAAATCCTTATAGCTACCTTAGAATTAAAAATGGCATCTTAAAGATTTCCCAGAGGAAGTTCATTAGTCCCAGAAGTTAAATGCCACTTGAAAGCTCACAATATAATTTAATATGAGATCCAGAATTAAATCAAAATTGATGATTTCTGTTAGGCAACACCTTGTCTTCAGGCATAGAGTCCCAATTAACAATGGATGGAACAAATAAATTATCTGGTCAGGTTGACCTCTATCACCATGGGCCATATACTTAAATTGATTATATTTTCCCCAAAGGCCCTAAGTTTTCATATACTTTATTCCCATTTGTGAACATCACTGCATACTATCTAAATATGAGGTCAAATTTAAATAATGAAATTCAATAAAATATTTGATAATAGTGGGAACTTAAGATAGAGGCCATAAAGAGTCCATGGTGAATAGAAGCTTCATTATTATATATCAATTTTTTACTATAAAATTGACAAGTTGAACAAAAGATTATGTTGGCTATATCAATTTAGTCATCTTTCTTTCTGAAAGCATTTTCTACAATCTAGCCTAAAGTAAACAAGGTCACTAGATGCTCTAATCTGGAATCGGCCCTGCTCATTCATCACATTTAGCCATTTTACCTACTTAGCTGTATAAAACAAACAGAAGAATGATAGAATTTTCATCTGATTAAGTGAAACGGATGTTAAAATGATTGGTGATAATAATAATACAAAGAAGATTAGAGAGGGAAAGTAGAAGGAGCGAAGGGGAAGGAGAAAGGGTAACACTTTAGAGACTGCTTCTTACCATGCACCACGTTCAATAGTAAACATTGCACATAGAGCACATCTATTCTTCACAATAAACTGATTTTATTAACTTCATTTTAAATATTAAAAAAACTAAGTATCAAGGTTTTTAAAAATAACTTTTCAATGTTGAAAAGACATTAATTGGCAAAAATCAGAATTCAAGCCCACATCAGCTTGTCTCCTAAAACAACTTAACTTTGATCTTACACAGCTTTTCTTAATCTTTACGGCATCACATTTATGTAATAGGATCTATTAAATGACAGATATTTAATATAAAGTAAAGATAATGCTATAAAATAAGAATGTCTTTCATCATGATCTTTGACTTTTATATCTGAGCTTAACAAAAGATCAAAATACTGTAGTTGGAGAAACTAAATTTTACCTCTACTTAAAATTTAAAGTTAGATTAATGTATTTTATTTTCTTGTATAACCAGAAGTAAAGCATCTCAATTTATAATTTTACAAATGGTATTTATAATTTAGCTATGAAAGTAAATAAACAATCTCAATTTCTGAACCAATTTATCCTGTTCTATTTTATACTTCTGCTATTCCTGCATTTATTCAACTTATTAAATTGAAAACGGTAGTTTGAATTTCATTTTTTTTAAGGTCAAAGGCAAAACAAAGATCCTGTGGATCCTGTTGACTATTTTGAGGAGAAGGCACAAATCTCAACTTATCAATGTCATTCTGTAGTTTCAGATTATTATTGACTATGGGTAAAGCCCAACATGGGCCAAGACTCAGATTAGATTTGCTTTATTAAATTAAGGTTAGATTAAAGGAATGAATGATTGCGTTATCATTAAGTTATCATAATCAACAGATTTTTAAAAAGGAAGTTCTTTTTCTTTTACATTTCTAGAAATTAGGATGAGTGAATTCAGGTTAATTATCAGGTGCTAGCTTGGGGCCAGTATGCATTATGGTTTGTAGAAATAAGCATGGCTAATGAGAAAGGAAAATTATATGCTGGTTAATTGAACACAATAATAAAAAAATTAGTAAAAGGAAATAATTCATAAATTAACAAAATTTAAAAATTAAAGGGGCGCCTGGGTGGCTCAGTTGGTTAGGCGACTGCCTTCGGCTCAGCTCATGATTCTGGAGACCTGGGATCAAGCCTGGGGAAGCCTGCTTCTCCCTCTCTCACTCCCCCTGCTTGTGTTCCCTCTGTGGCTGTGTTTCTCTCTTTCAAATAAGTAAAATCTTTAAAATAAATAAATAAATGATAGATAGATAGATAGATAGATAGATAGATAGATAAATATTAAAAAATAAATACATTTTTTAGAAAATGCATATATTCAATAATGCTAATCCCAACTTAGAGTATATACAATTAAATTATTTAAAAAGTTTCAACCCTGGGGATGTAATTTGTTACTATTTTCACTAGATCTGCATTGATAATGACCTTTCTCTATTCTTCACCATTCAAATTAAATTCAGTAAAACTGTAGGCTAAGGCATTTCATGTTTTGATATGTCTACAAAGAGTGAAATAGTGAACCTATGATTCATGAGGAATCTGGCTCAAGCAATTTGTCCATAAGTTGCCAGGCAGATTCTTTGTCTACCTCCTGCTCTCCTACTGCCTAGTCTTTTTAGCAAGTGGCTTTTATTTTTCCAGTGATAATAGGCTAGGTGTTTCGGACCATGACTTAATTGATCTTTCTCAGCTTGATCCCTTGCCTAATCAAGAAAATAAAATCTTTTATGCTTATGTCCTACTTGCTTTCTCTGTAGTTAACCATAGACTCACAGTAATTACAATAAATTCCAGATCACTTCTGCTTAAGCAGTCTTTAACTGATGCTTCACAGGCTGTTACAAATCTATACCATTTATATTATATGTATATCCTTATTTGAGGTATTTGACTCCCTGGTGTTCTTAATTCCTCATCACTCATCCATATTAAAGTGCCCAAATGGTTAGTGCTATTGATTAGGCAATTATTGTTCAAGATAAGATAAATCTATTCTTAGGTAGAAATGTATTATGTGTCCTATGACATACTCACAAACACACACATTTAAATAGAGCATAATGAGATTTCTGAGTTGAACTGAGGTAGTATCTATACACACACACCCATAATATCAAGGAAGACTGGCACTATATATAAGCCAAATATGTCATGATATTAGAGAAGCTGTGTATAGGCTATATTCTATTAAACTGAGAGCATAATTTCAACATCTTCATGATATTCTGTCTACCCATCTTATTGTCTTTTGTAAGTGTACTTTGAACAGTTCTTTACCTTTTTCTTTTTACCTGAAAAACTCCTATTTTTCTCTTTAGAAGTAGAGAGATCTTATCTTTGACTCCATTTTTTAAAGTTACCAAGCAGGCAGTGGCTAAAATATTACATAATTCTTATGCTTTGTCTTATTTATCTTTTAAAATACTGACTTTCAAAAGGATTAATTTAGCCCCTTGTCTCATTTGGCTTAGGCTCAGATTTTTATTCCAAAATGACCTTTTTATTTTTTTTTTATTTTTTTATTTTTTTAAAGATTTTATTTATTTGACAGAGAGAAACACAGCCAGAGAGGGAACACAAGCAGGGGGAGTGAGAGAGGGAGAAGCAGGCTTCCCGCCGAGCAGGGAGCCCGATATGGGACTCGATCACGGGTCTCCGGGATCATGACCTGAGCCAAAGGCAGTCGCTTAACCAACTGAGCCACCCAGGCGCCCCGCAAAATGACCTTTTTAAAAAACAATATAATTTACTTTAGATTATCTATATTCTCAGCTTTTCGTTTATCTATTTTTTAAAAGATTTATTTATTTATTTGACAGAGAAAGAGGGAACACAAGTAGAGGGAGCAACAGGCAGAGGGAGAAGCAAGCTCCCCACTGAGCAAAGAGCCCAATGTGGGACTTAATGACAGGACCCTGGGATCATCTCCTGAGCCAAAGGCAGTTGCTTAACTGACCCACCCACCCAGATACCCCTCTATGTTTATTTTAACTAAAAACTCACCAGTTAGGGGCACCTAGGTGGCTCAGTTAGTTAAGCAACTGCCTTTGGCTCAGGTCATGATCTCAGGGTCCTGAGATGGAGCCCAGCATCAGGTCTCTGCTCATTGGGGAGTCTGCCTCTGCCCCTCTTCCCACCACCCACCCCAACTTGTGCTCTTCTCTCTCAAATAAATAAAATCTTTTTTAAAAATTACCAGTTATTATTTATTATTAGAAAGGATAAAAGACCTATGAACTATTATTTTAGTCTCTCTAAGTTAGAAGCATAATATTTAAGGAACCATTTACAATTGGAAACATGGAATTAAATTTCAAAGACCTTTTTCCCCTGTGATCGAAATTCCAAATAGTAAAAATAGTAAGGTTTAAGTGAGCAGGTTCCTTATGTTACAAATATCACTTTCCAAATTAGTCTCTCTTTTCAACACAAATGGATAAGACATTTTTTTTTTAACTGCTGATTCCTTGAGTGCTTTGAAATGGAACCTACCTATTCTGATATATCCATTTTCTTTTGCCTTACCCTATCAGTTCTCTTTTGCATAGAAAAGTTTATTTAGCCATCAGAATCTATCATTCCACTCCCTTTGCTTTTCAAGGACGTGCCGCTTCATGTATGGCTAACAGTATTCATAATAAAGATAACTGCTCTTGTCATTTATTGGATGCCTACTTTATGGGGATACTGCTAACCATTTTGGATATATTATTTCTAATCTTCACAACAATCACACATGGTAATATCATGGTCTCCATTTTATAGAAAGGCATAAAGAGGCTCCAGAGTTTGCCTAACTAGCCTACGATTACACAGTTAATAATAGAGACTGGATGTGAACCCAGTCTGTATGTCTCCAGGACCCGTTAAAATTCCATTCAGCAGCAGTCTCATTTTCTCTTTTTGTTCTTTTTTTTTATTGTTACTTAAATTTTTTTCCAGTGTTCCAAGATTCATTCCCCATTCCCCACATCCTGTGCTCCATGCAATAAGTGCCCTCAGTACCCAACACCAGGCTCTCCCATCCTCCCACCCCCCTCCCTCCAGGTCCCTCAGTTTGTTTCTGTGTCCAAAGTCTCTTTTGTTTCATTTCTCTCCCTGGATTACCCTACTTCCCATTTACTTTCCTTCTCCTACTGTCCTCTAGGTTACCCCTTATGCACCGCAAGTAAGTGAATCCATGTGTTATTTGACTTTCTCTAGTTGGCTTATTTCACTCAGCATAATCTCTTCCAATCCAGTCCATGTTGCTAC
The DNA here is from genome assembly GCA_004023965.1 of Spilogale gracilis. Lineage (NCBI taxonomy): Eukaryota > Metazoa > Chordata > Mammalia > Carnivora > Mephitidae > Spilogale > Spilogale gracilis. Next base: position 24,069 of record PITA01017179.1, on the reverse strand, counting down.
AAAAGTTGGATATTCAGTCTCATTTTCTTAGGTGATGTCATTTCTGTTCCTCACCTTTACCACCTGCTGTGTAATTCCTCACCTTTTAAAGCTACACATATCCTATTTCTACTTATCTGGACACATGTATCTACATATTTATATATTATCTATTGGCAATCTTAGATTTATTCAGTAAGAAATATTCAGTAAGATATCTTCTTTGGATGGCATAGAAAGCTATCTTCAGAAGCAATTTCTATAATCTGCATTTATAATTCCATGTACCCAGATATCATGTTTCCTGGACTATTGGTCCACTTTCTAGATTCCTGTCTTTAATATAAATGGTGAATTACTCTGAATCCTTGGCTACCCACTTAGATGAAACAGAGAGTCTTAACTTTGAACTTCATGACTCTCTGATTCAACATTTTCTTCTTGATGAAAAAAAGATTGGAATAATGACAAAAGTTTTAACTTTTATACTGAGACACCTGAATTTGAAAGGCCATCCATGTTGTAGCAAATAGCAAGATTTCATTCTTTTTTATGGTTGGATAATATTCCCTTGTGTATATATATCATTCATCCATCAAAGACACTTAGGTTATTTCTATGTCTTGGCTATTATAAATAATGTTGCAATAATCATGGGAATCCATATATCTTTTCAAGTTAGTATTTTCTTTTTCTTTGGATAAATACCTGGAAGTAGAATTGCTGGATCATACGATAGTTTAGTTTTTAATTTTTGAGAAACTTCCATACTGATATCCATAGTGGCCACAGCAACAGCCACCAACAGCGAAGGGGGATCTCCTTTCACCACATCTTTGCCAACACTTGCTATTTCCTGTCTTTTGATAAGAACCATTCTAACAAATTAAGTATTCCAATGATGTAGGAGTAATTCAATATTTGCAAACAAATCAGTGTGATACATCACATTAACAAGCGAAAGGATAAAAATCATTATGACTACCTCAAATGGTTGCAGAAAAAACATTTGATAAAGTATAACATCCATTCATGATTAAAAAAATTTTTTTTCTCTCAAAAAGGAAGTAGCAGAAAGAGAAATTAAGAAAACAGTCTTTCCTCTGGAGCAGAGTTCCACTGCCTGGGCCTGGCTGGTGCCCCGAGTCTCACCCCACAGCACTGTCCCCAGCAGAGCTCCTCCTGGAGAACAAGGCCAGCTCCTCCACGACAGCAGGAGTCCTGGGGCCACAGCTTCGGCAGGGGGCACATGACTGCAGCAGCTGATTGGGAAACCCCCCAAGTGGTGAGGGGTGGCTCCAATGTCAGGAGGTGGTGGGATGCCCATGGAGGGGGCCATGTTTAATGGGGTTCACAAGCTGCAGAGCCCAGCCAACAGAGTAGTGAAGTCAGTGCTGTCCAGCACACCTCTGGTGGACTTCCTGATGCAGCTGGAGGATTATATGCCTATGATCCCAGACGCAGGGATTGGTTACAACCTGAACCACTCTGGCTTTGAGGCCTCCAGCCCACACTTAATTTGGTTCATCTCCCTTCTCCCTAGCTGCCCAGAAATTCATCTCAGATACTGCCAACAATTCCGTACAGTGCTGGAAAATGAAAGGCACAGCTTCTGGCAGCACCCCAAGTGAAAGCAAGGAGCACAAGTACACTCTAACCATGGAGGACTTGAAGCCTGCACTCAGTGAAAATGGCATCAATGTAAAGAAGCTGCATTCCCTCACCTGAGCCTCCCACCTAAATGTACTTGTCTATCCCCTTGTCTCCCTGCCAGCCTGTTTTCATAAAAAACTTTATTGTGGCAGGTGAAAAATAAAAAGAATTTTAAAAACACAATCCCATTTACCATGGTACTAAAAAGAATAAAATACCTAGGAATAAACTTAACCAAGAAGGTGAAATACCTGCACTCAAAAAATTATAAAACATTGATGAAAGAAACTCAGAGTTTTGTCATGAATCAAAAATGTACAAATCAAAGTACACTTTGAGGTATAGAAATGTATGATGTCATCTTATTAATAAAATGGAATGATAGAAATATCATTGATATGAAGCCTGTGTTAGTTTAGAAAGAGTGTCTTGGTCTTCCCGCAAAGTCTGGAACTTTGAAGTTTGAAAGATTTCTTGAGATCATTTAGCATGGCTATTGTTCTACATTTGTGTTATTAAATATTTGGACAGTGTGAGGTTATTATTCACATTAACCAGGAAATAAACAAAAAATTTAGTTCTTCAAACCTTTAGCCCAGTTTACTTTCTAGAATATTCCCACTTATTCATAAAAACCTACAACACATTATTTCTAGACCATGAGTATGGTGCCCTCACACACATCTTAATAATAAAAGTAAAGTTTTCACAAATAGGGTGACGTTATTTCGACTATTTTTCAACATCTTCTGCTACATAAAACTAATCTCCAATACTCAAACTAATTTTTAAAATTTTTGTCCCTCAATTTTTTGTGTTTTGTTTTGTTTTTTGTTTGTTTGTTTGGTTGGTTGATTTTCTGGTCTTTCTTCTCCTGGGGGTGGGGAGAGGGGAATTAGTATGGGATCAGCGATATAATATACACTTATATACCTATAAGAATTACCAATTATTCATTGACTCTAACTGAAACCTATAGCATAAAGAGAATAAAGTAATATACACAAAAATAATTTAATAAATTACAACTATTTAGTGACCCCTGAACAGCACAGGGCCTAGGAACACCAGCATCCCCACACAGCCAAAACTCCACATATAACTTTTGACTCCCCCAAAACTTAACTACTAATAGCCTATTGTTGACCAGAAACCTTCCTGAAACTTTGCTTACCATTTATTTTGTATGTTACATGTATTTTTACTGTATTTCTGCAATAAAATAAGCTAGAGAAAAGAAAATGTTATTAAGAATATTATAAGGAAAATATATTTATAGTATTATACTGTATTTATCAAAAAATATGTGTATTAGTGGACCAGCCTGTTCAAACCTATGTTAAAGTATCAGCTATATACAGAATTCTTACATCTTTCAGAACACTCTGATGAATTTAATCACATCTAATTCTCATAACAACTTTGTGAGTTAGAATTTATTGCTTGCACCTTACCAATCAGTTAAGTAAATCTTGAAGAATGTTTACTCAGTGGTAGTGATGAGACACCAGAGCTCTGACTTAAAACCTGAGGACTTTCTAGGACTCCCCACCACTGTTTTTTTTTAGTTATCTTAGCTTTGTTCACCCCTCACTTCCTCATGTTCACATATCCTATGCAATTTTAGACTTACATGCATAGATTTAGTTGACAAGACACAGACTTGCAGAGGGAATTAAACTATATTGTGAGGATATAAATGCAGCACAATCCTCTTATCCAAGCAACTTCAATATTAGACACCACATAATCTATATCCTGTTAATCCCAACATGACTTGGTCACTCTAGACAGTACTGAAATACAGTGACTATAACCATATTGTATTAATTATGAATGGTCAATGATCCAAACTCATTACTATACCACACTCATGGTTTTCCAGAGATCTATTTCCTTCCACAAACCCTGAACTTGTCTTCAGACACTGAAACAAACTACTGTTTTTATTTTCTCTAGAATGGCATGACTTTGTCTTTTGACTATAGGTTTTAATTTTGGAAACAGCTGGACTTCATTTGGCATTCAATCTGTTGATAAAAGTTGATGGCCAAGTATGATTATATGTTCTTAATTTCATGTTGTTACTAAAATAAATAAACAAATAATAAACAAGCAAACAAACAAATAAATAAAGTCTTTTAGTTCTCATCCCAGAAAATCTACAAAAAACAAATGAAATAATTAAGAGCTCTATTGGCTAACTTCTCTTAAAACATTTGCTGGCAAGTTGTTAATAAAGGTAAAACTTGAAGAATAACTGGGTGGCTCAGCCAGTCAAGATTCCCGCTCTTTATTTCAGCTCAGGTCATGATATCAGGGTCATTAGATAGAGCCCAGGATCGGACATTGTGTTCAGCAGGGAGCCTGCATGAGATTCTCTCTCTACCTCTTCCTCTGCCCTCCTCCCCTCCACTCTCACTCTCTAGCTCTTAAAATAAATAAATAAAATCTCTTTTTTTTAAAAAAAAGGTAAAAACTGAGAACATGTTATTGAATTATGCTTTTTCCTTCATTTAGTAATCTTAAGATTTTTAATGCCATCATTATCTGTGAAGACAAAATCCTGCCCCTGGTATGGCATTAAATGAAATACAACATAAAAAAAGCATCTAAAAAACAGTCAACTTCCCAAATATGATAACCCACAAAAAATAGTGCTTTTGTTAAAAAAATTTTTTTTCATTATACTGCACTGACAAGCACTGAAAACTAAAGTGCTTCAAGAAATTTTCTAAGGAATTGCAATTTTTAGCTAGTTTTATCTTTGATGCCTGAGTTTCTTTAATTACTTTTAAAGGACTTATAAAGTCTTTTCAACCAGAAGATGGTGTCAGTAATCCCCTAAATTCCCATTAAGATTGTGGTTGACTGTAAAAGTAGAATAAGCAACAAGAATCAATCCAGGTTCTTCAACTGGAAAGAGCCGATTTTTTTCCTCTGAAAGCCCATTAATTAATTGTGGGAGCCTTGGTATATCCATCCTGTTCCTGTTGGATGCCATCTCCTCCAACTTCATTAGGAGAAGTGCTTAAAGAAGTTTCTTAGAATACGAAATAAGAAAACTGCATCTTCAGCTTTTAGAGGAAACATCATATTTACCCACAGAAATGGTCAACAGTGATCCAACCAGTAACAGCAGTGCAGGATAGATATACAGAATAGATAGGCTTGTTTCGGCAGAGTCAAGCCTTCTCAGCACACATGAATCATTGTCAGCGAAATATGAGGAGTGGAAGCTTCACCCACTGCAGAAAGTTTTTTCTTCATCACTGGAGACAATGGGTCCTCCTCCTCCTCATCATCATCATCATCAATCATCATTAATCACCATCATCATCATCAATCTTCACCAATCATCATTATCATCTTCATCTTTACATGTTCATGACTAACACTTGCTGGACATGTTGCTACATTTTATGTAGTGTTCTGAGTATATACACTAATTTATTTAATTTTCACAACATTCCATGAGGTACAAAGTATATTATCTCCATATCACAAGGAGACCTGAGGGTCAAAGAAAGAAACTAACATGCAAAGTTTTCCATACATTGTAATTAGTTGTATTCAGAAGTCATGATAAGCCATCTGACTCAAGGGTTTACCTCCAAATAACTAAACTCTCTTTTCTCCCTGAGGTGGATCTGGAATCAGACAGAAATGGGTTAAAATATTAAATTCATCATTCACTATGTTGGAGACTACGGTCCAGTAAAAGACATACTAAGTCTCATTTTCTTCATCCAGAAAGTGAACAAATAATAATACAAAGATGTGAATTTTAAGTGAAAGAACTGAAAATGCGGGGTGCCTGGATGGTTCAGTCATTAAGCATCTGCCTTTGGCTCAGGTCATGATCCCAGGGTCCTGGGATTGAGCCATGCAAGAGCTCTCTGTTCAGCAGGAAGCCTGCTTCTCCCTCTCCCGCTCTCCCTGCTTGTGCTCCCTCTCTCACTGTCTCTCTCTCTGTCAAATAAATAAAATCTATTAAAAAAAAGAATTTTGAAAATGCTTCTGAAAGTGAGGAATAACTTTAATATAACAAAATAATACTTTAGTAATTAGTGCTGTATGTGTGCGTGTGTGTATGTATGTGTGTGTGAATGTGACAAGAAGCATTAATCAAATTTGATGTTTCCTTAGAGAATAACTTAGCACTCTGAAAATCTTGCTGATTAATCAGGAGTCAAGAAGACTTTTAATTTAAGTGTTTAATTAACTTAGCTAATGGGATAAACAATGCAAGAGGACATAAGAAGTGAGGCAGCTAAGGGATCCAGATTTTTGGTGTCCTTAATTCTGCTCCAGAATATCACAACCTCCTCCCCCCTTTTGGTATTACTTCCTATTCCTTATTCTCCCATATTCTCTTTATTCTATTTTTATTGTAAAGAAGATTTTTCAAAGTTGGAATCTGGGAAGCAATGGGCAAGTCAAGTCTCTTCTCCACCAGTTCTCCATACATACGCTTAAAGTTCAGAGGTAATAATCCTGAAAGATTGTCCCCCACACAGCAGATTTGCTCACAAGCAATTGCAGGGTTATTGTAAAGGAGTCTGAGGCATTCTCCTGCCTTCTTGAACATACAAGATTCCTTGACTCTCTGTCACATCATATTATTCTGAGTGTTTGCTTCACATTATCAATTGGACAAAGGTTACAAAGTCAATCACATCTGTGACATTATATTATCATCAAAAACTGCTGAATGGCTCGAACTCAAGACAAGAAGATCAGGCAGGGGTTATTGAATTTACTAGACCAGCATAAATGGAAGGATGGGTAGTTATTCAACCTTAGCATTTTCCATTCAAACCATTAGTGTCTCTGGGAATATGACATGTTTGCTTTTCTGATTGTATTCTCAGACATCTGAAATTCCTCCCTTTTGATGCAAGACTAAGTAGTGACTGTAAGACTATGAATCTTTATTTTTAATGGTTTAAAAATCATCTAACTTTTCTAATGGTACAGGTTGGAAGTTCCTAAAATATGAGATTAACAAAAAAAAATGGATTTCTCCAAAAAATATTCCATCAGAAAAATTCTATTTCTAGCTTTGTTTATCCTGACATACCTCTCACTGCTCCCTTTCGAAAGGTTTGTCCTGCCAAATATTTTTTTCATTAAAATGATTTTGTGATTATAGTTTTACTTACAAATATATCACTTAAAACCAATTATGTATTCTGTATGTATTTCCTCCCATAATCTGTAAGATTGGTAGTAAAAGAGCTAATTGGACCTACTGGGGTTCTTCTTTGTTTCAGGCTAGTTCCTAAAGTTAATTTTTTTTTTGGTCTAACTCTAAAATACAAATTTGTCAAAAGGATATTTCTTTATAAACTAATTTCTCCTGAATAATTATGTAGCATAAGAAAATATCAGCCTGCCAAATCAATGTATAAGTTAGTTTTACAACTAACTTATCAAATCAAAGAGGCAGTGGTGAAAGAATTTTTAGAAATAGGTTTTCTTAATCATGGCTGGTAAGTAGATTAGTTATATCACTTCTTTAGAATAGAATTGTCTTCCTCCAAAGAACTAAAGTTCTATGCTTTCAAACCTCCTCAACATTACTAAAGTTATCTTTTATTCAAAGCTTCCTGTTGTGGCCTGCTTATTAATAATAGTTATCAGTTATGGTTTTCTTACTGTGATCCAGAAACTATGTGTTATGGACTGAATTGTGGCTCTCCAAAATTCACAAGTTGAAGCCCGAATCCCAGTATGAGGCTGCATTTGGAGATGGGGTCTTTAGAAAGTAGTTAAGGTTAAATGAGGTCATAAGGGTGGAGCTTTAATTCAACAGGACTGGTGTCCTTAAAAGAAGAGGAAGAGACACCAGGGATGCTCCTGAAAAGGCACGAGGAGCTTGCGCTGAATGGAGGACACCAAGAGACGATCTCATGCAAGATGCAAAGGGTTTATTCGAGCATGCTCGGGCCCACAGCCTGACCCCAAACCAGTCAGCGGCTGAGAGCCCCGAGCTTTCCTGGGGGTGACCGTATATAGAACTACATTGTCCGTTACAGCAAAGCCCGCGCATCGACAGCCAATTAGTTTAAAACACCACAGCAGGGTCTGCAGGCAGGCAGCCAATCAGTTTACAACAAATCACAATAGTCTCTACAGGGGGATATATGTCCTAATTTGGGCTAGCAAGAGGTATGTGACAAGCTGCATGCTGCGGTCCTTGGGGCCTGGGTGGGGTTGGGTACCTGCCTGCCGGTTGCTGGGCTCAGATAACAGAATGTGGGTCTGCTCTTACATCCTGGAGGGTGGGGGCCTTTACAGCAGCCTTTCACTCCTTATTGAGAAAGGTTATGTGAGAAGGAGATCTATAGTGAGAGTCCTCTACAGTGAGAAGATGGTCCTCTACAAGCTGGAAAGAGAGGTCTTACCTGAAACCAATCCTGCTAGCATTTTAGACTTCCAGCCCAAAGAACTGTGAGAAAACAAATTTCTGTGTTTTAAGCTGTCTAGTTTGTGGTATTTCGTTATGGCAACCTTAGCCAACTAAGATGTTCTAATATTGGAGAAGGTGTGATCATTACCAGCTCTTTGTACGTGAGGCTTAGAGATGCTAAGGTCCCAAAATCACACAGTTATGTGAAGGACATATCTGGACAACCCTTATCACCGCATAAGAAAGGACTAGAAAAGCAAGTCCTTGGATGTTTACTAATAGAAACTGACCAAGATGGCCTTAATAGTTCCCTCAGCTTCAGTAACCTTTAGACAGCTTTCTTCCTGATAATAGGCCTTTGTCCTCTCCGTTTCTTAGAGCATCTACTTTAGAAAGTTTGCAACAATGCACACATTATTTGAAATACATGTAAATCATCTCCCAAACTCTGACCAGTTTTATAACCAAGGAAAGTCTTTCTCAACAACTTAGGAACCATCATTTTGAAATGTAAACATTGAAAGAAATAGTGGCCCCAACTCCCATGGACAGTGGGAACCTAACTTAAATGGGCACCGAGGAACAATTACACTTTGCCTAATCAAAACAAAACAAAAACAACTGTCCACATGGCTGTAAGGCCACGTGCTTTCCACATGCTGTTGACTAACATCATGCAGTACTTTCTCCACTGGCTTATCCCAGCACCTCGGAGGGCTCCCAGCTTTTGTTTCAGCAAAAGTTGAGTTCACTGTTTCTCCCCTATTACACTTGTCTTGTATCAAGTCTTCCTTGCCTACTAAACTCTCCAGGGCAATTTTTGCATTGACAGACTTTAAAAGGACCCAGAAACTAAATATCTGGAATAGAATGTCAGCAAAATTTAGATTTTTAAAATATATGAAGAGGAGAGTGACAAAGTGGAGGAGTCTTGGATGCAGACACCCAGAAATGGGTGTTCAGAGGCTGTCAGGAGTAATCATTCAGCTATTTGGGTCATTGCAAAGGAGAGAAGGAAGCACCCGGTTTTTAAAATGTGTGTTTCAGTTTGAGTTCCCCAGAGGTATGCCCTAAGGCAAGGATTCAAGTGCAAGTAGCTTATTCAGAATGTGAAAGAAACACCGTGGTGGAGAATTAAGGCTAAGAGAAAAGAGATCACCTCTTCAAGCCAGCTACCCTAGTCAGTGAATGGAGGTTAATCTCTCATGAGAAACTCTGGAAATCAGTGTAAAAAGCACTGCTTTTGAGGGACCTGGAATATTTGTGCCCCAGCTCTTGTAGAAACTGAGGGCCGAGGGTATTAATTATCAGTATTTCTCTCCTTGTTCTTTTCCTTACCAGGCCTTCTCCCAGATTCTAATAAATATATGACCTCAACAACAAAATATTAAGGAGAAAACATTTTTTAAGTCAAAAGTTTTTCAGGAGTTACTGTGTTTTCATAAAAATGTTATAGCTTAAACAATAAGAAGAGTTTCATAGAATTATTTTATTTCCGGGGCGCCTGGGTGGCTCAGTTGGTTAAGCGACTGCCTTCGGCTCAGGTCAGGATCCTGGAGACCCGGGATCGAGTCCCATATCGGGCTCCCTGTTCGGCGGGAAGCCTGCTTCTCCCTCCCTCACTCCCCCTGCTTGTGCTCCCTCTCTGGCTGTTTCTCTCTGTCAAATAAATAAAATCTTTAAAAAATAATAATTATTTTGTTTCCATTAGGAGGAAAATTGATGTCTGATTTAGTACCTTGACTACATTATACAGTCTACTTACTTAAATCCTTTTGTTTGGAGAAAAGACAAATCTGTTGGGGACGGTGTGTGATCTGCCCCTCCCAAGCCACCAGAAACTTTGGTGGAGGTACCTGTGAATGTGAATGAAAGCCCATCCGGGCTTTCCCCCACCTAGAATCCGAAAAGCCACATACCCTGTGAGTCAGGGAAATATGTCCTTTGTGTGCTTATTCAAGATGTATAGTTCCATTTAATCCTCCTTCCAGTAATAATATCTCTGTATCTCTTATCTGTATTCCTTGATCCTTCTGCCTCATTGGGCTCAACATCTGTGAGTTTAAGCAATCTCTGTACCCTGCAGTAACAATACTAATCCTGTCTCTAGGGTGGGTGCAAAAGCAGTTAAAGATTTAACTGCACCACCCAACTTCCTTACTTTTGAATAATAAAAGACTGGGACCCTTGACAGTCAATAGAGACAAAGGCCGAGAGCCTTCAAGGAAGCAGCAAGAGAGTCTTAGAGGAGAGAGCAAGAGAGCTGGCAAGAGAGCCTGAAAAGAGAGACAGAAACAGAGAAGCAAAAAAAGCAGCAGAAAGAGAAGCAGACAGAGAGCAAGAGAGAGAAGAAGAGAGAGAAGTAGAGCAAGAAGGCCAAAGTCAGAGCCAGAGAGCTAGAGCTAGAAAGCCAATGCTAAAAAGCCAGAGCGTGAGCCTGAGCCTGCTTCAAAAGTCTCTCCTGACTGACCTGGGGTCTGTCAGCTTGCATCAGATTTCTGTGTTTGTGTCATTATTTCGCCCACCAGACATCCCATGGTTCGGGACCCACATCTCTGCCGAGGCTGGTTCCCCGGCGGCAACACAAATCCTTAATAATACTTATGTTGTCATTAACACACTTTCATATACCTAAGGCATTAGCCATAATGTAGAAGATGAAGTGTAATGCTGTTTATCACATGAAAATAACCCAATTTTACTTCCTTTGCTTACTATGTTAAAGACCTGAAAGCTAACAAGTTATCTTGCCATAAAGGATTATATCTTATATATACATATTATCTCCATATATGCTATCTAGGCATATACATTTTTTTTTTCTTGGAAAAGAAGCTTAGGTTATTTTTCTGCAAAATGGGGATAGGAAAATCTTAAGCTGGCAGAGTGTTGTTATGGAAAAGAACTCACACAATTTGATTGAACATGAGTTATCACTTTATCATTCCCTTCCTATCTAGCCCCTGACCTGAACCTACCTCCCCAGATTCCCAGCACATCCTTTCCTCCTTGTCTATACATCACTGGTCACTTTTAATAGAAGTCCTATCTTCCCTGGCTCTCAACATATTGAAGGGTGTTTTTTGCTTATTTTGCTTTCATGTTTATAGAAATAGATGAAATAAGAGCAGCGCAGCCAATTTTTAACGTAGGAGAGAAATAAATAATACAGGCAACATGCATGAACTCACTAGCTTACTACCATATTTTGTCACAAAATGTTAAACTGACTGTTAATTTTTTTTGCTCAGAAAGAAAAGAGTAACATAACTTCTTTTCTTTTAAAAAATGTTTCTGTGGAAAGAGACAAGCTACAGAGTTTCATTCCATGTAAAATAGTTGGCTTTTCTTGGGGCACCTGGGTGGCTCAGTCATTGGGCATTTGCCTTTGGCTCAGGTCATGATCCCAGAGTTCCAGGATGGAACCCCACATCAGGGTCCCAACTCTATGGGGAGTCTGCTTCTCCCTCTCTAACTGCCCTGGCTAGTGTTCTTTCTCTAGCTCTGTTTCTTTCTGTCAAATAAATAAATAAAATCTTAAAAAAAAAAAAAAAGCTGGCTTTTCTCAACAGAAACCCACTTAAAAAGGAATTACAGAGATAAAAGGGAAAATAAGAACATAATCTAGTGTTTCAAAAGTTTTCAGTGGATGATACTGACTTTTCTTTTTGGAAAAAGTAAATAAATAAATAGATTTTAAAAATAAATAAATAATAACAATAGGGATTTACATTATCATCTTTTCCATAATGCAATAGCAAAGTAGAGTCCAGAACTTTTCTCTTTCTCTCTAGCAATGTCAACATTTGACCTGTATTATGTCTGCAGACATGCAGCTGATTACAAGGTAATTAAGTCCTCAGTAATTGATAGCCTTTCTTTTTCCTTAACTAAAGTAAGCAATAGGGGCATCTGGGTGGCTGAGTCAGTTAAGCTGTTGCCTTCCGCTCAGGTCATGATCCTGGAGTCCTTGGATTGAGCCCCACATCGGGCTCCCTGCTCAGCAGGGAGGTTGCTTCTCCCTCTCCTCCTCAACCCACTCTCATCATCATCTCTCTCTCTAAAATAAATAAATAAAATAAAAATAAAGTAACCAATAGCCATCTACCTTTTAGAATTCAGAATTTTGGAATTATAATTAAAAGCTGTCAAGAAACCAAAGGAGAAAAATGACCAGCCCTAAGGAAAGAAAATAACAAATTTTATTTAAAAATTGATCAGAATCACTATTGAATATTGAATAATTGAGCCAATTTTGCATAGCTCAACATATACATGAAATATACATATAACTTTTCATGGATCCATGCCATGACAACAACCATTCTTCTATGATGAAGTGCCTTAAAATCCATCAATACAATTTATAAAATTCTAGGTCATTCTATTAAGTGTAAAATGTATAGCTTCTCATCCATTCAATAAACATTTGAGTGACTACATGTGCCAGACCATTAAAAAAAACCAGACAATATCCCTGTCCTTGTGGTGTTTAAATTCTAGGGTACAAGAAAATAAATAAGAAAAATAAATTAGACATATATTACATATTGTAAATAGCAATAGAGGTAAGGGGGAAAAAGTAGAGAAGGAGGATACTGCATGTAGGAGTAATGGTTTCAATTTTAAAGGTAGTTTGGGAGGGTGCCTGGATGGTTCAGTCATTAAACATCTGCCTTCGACTCAGGTCATAATACCAAGGTCTCAGGATCAAGCTCCGCATCAGCCTCCATGCTCAGGAGGAAGCCTGCTTCTCTCTCTGTGTTGCCTCTCTAACTGTGTTTCTCTGTCAAATAAATAAATAAAATCTTCAAAATAAAATAAAATATTATCCAATGGTTAATTGGATTTAAAACTAAAAAATAAAGTAACTATTCCCCTCTTTCCCGTTACTTTCTATTTTCTTATATGTTTGTGTCCCCTCTCTAACTATGCTTTTTTCTGCCAAATAAACAAAAAAAAAAATCATAAATAAATAAATAAATAAATAAATAAATAAATAAATAAATAACGTAGTTTGGGAAGACCAGAAGGAAAAACGAAGACCTAAAGGATGCAAGGGATGATGTCATGTAAATGTCTAAGATATAATTTCAGAAAGATTGGACCATCAGTGCAAGGGCCTTGAGGCAGGAGTCTTCTCCATATATGACAGAAAGGTGGACACAAAGGAATAGGCTATAGGGAACATAGGAGGAGAAAATTCATATGGTGAGACCAGATCAAATTGTATCTTATTAGGTGTAATGACTTTGATTTGTATTTTTTTAAAGATTTTATTTATTCATTTTAGAGAAAGAAAGCGATTGGCATGAGTGGAGAGGGACAGAAGGAGAGGGAGAAGAAATCTGATGCAAACTCTGCAGTGAGTGCAGAGCCCAACGTGTGTCTCAATGTGGGGTTCCACGGGGAGCTAAATATAAGTAAAGGAACTGGTGGGTTTAAGTGAAAGAATAACATACTGTCCATTTTGACAGAATGACTCTGGCTACTACGATGGGAATAGATTTTGGAAACAAAATAGAATCAGGATGACAAGTTGGAAGGCTATTCCAGTTTTTTCAAGCAAAAATGTTGTTGTTTTGACCTAGTGAGTTAGTGAAGGTGGAAAGAGTAACTGGACTATCTATTTAATTATAAATCTAGTTATAGGATTTCATCAAAGTCCCAATTTGAGGACTGAGAAAAGGTGAGGAATTAAGTAAGATTCCAAGAGTTGGCCCGAGAAATAAGAAGAATGTTTCAATTAACTATATGTTCAAAATTGTAGGAAGAACAAAATTGGAATAGAAAGATTGTAACTCAATTATGAATATACTGGTCTGGAGAGTTCCATTACTCAGTCAAAAATTCCATATGTGGATCTGGAATTCAGGGAAAAGGATTCCATTTGACATATATATTCCTCAGCAGAAACTAGAGGAAATGACCTAGATAGGAAATTATAAAATAAAAAAGTATATGAGGAGAAACAGAATATTGGATAATATATACTATAAAAACATTTTTACATAGTAAACATTTCTGTCAAACATACTGTGTATATTTCTTTAATATCGAACATCATCTTGAGATTCTTGTTTATAGAAAAGCACAGGTCAGAAGAAAAGCTTACAAATAATAAGAATAAAATGCCTTCCTTGGAATAAATGACTCTTCAATTCCCCTTTTCACTTCTAACCTCATTGTTCACAAGTAAACTAAGACTCTAAGAACTCAATCTACATCAAGTATCAATAAACTTCAATTTACAGCCTGTCATGCAGTCATTTGGTGGATGCTCTCAGCTGACTCATGAGCTGAGCTCCTGTTTGGAGCAATCCAATGAGTCACCTAACCTTTTTGTACCTTTGAAGATAGAGATAAATTGTTCCTTGGGCCAGTTCATGGAGGCAATATAACTATCTGTGGGGCCATGTCTGCAAAATGATTTGTATGTCACACACACACACACACACACACACACACACACGGATGCCAGATGTTTTCAAAGCAAGTCACTGGACCTTATGGCTCAGAATCTGAATAGTGGACCCATGATATTGGATTATTTTTGTATATTTACACAAACTGGGAAAAATGGAAAATCACTTATTATGTGGAGAAAGGAAACAGATATCCTATTTGTGCTTCTCTCAAAGAGGTCTCTAATGAGTAGATAATGATTTCTTAAGCATTCAATAGGCACAAACATCTCTTAAGGAAGCACATGAAACCCTCAAAGGCACAAGAACACTGACTCTGGAAAAGCACTCTCTCCCTTTTGTCCAGCTATGCCCAGTTGCTCAGGTATAAATCTAGGATTCATACTAGTCTTCTCCAGGGTCCCTTTTCAATATACTCATGCTCTCCACTTTTCTTTTTCACCGTCTTTCTGTCAGCTCCTGTCCCTTCATCACTGCATCTGCTTTACTCAAGGCAACCATTATTCTCTTGCTGTGATTATCGTGTCTTTCAACTGATCTCCTTGCCTTCAGTCCTATGTTCCCCATTTCTAGGCCATCTGCCCAGCCTACGTGGTCCCTTTTGATTTGTCCTCTACTCCTTTCCCCCAATCCTTTCACTCTCTCATATATAGCTTTTGCTTCAGAGGTGCTGAATTCCTTTGACTTCCCCCAAAGCGTAATTTTGTTTCACAATTAGGGTTTTGTAATGTGCTCTCCTTCCTTTTACAATGAGAGAGGGAGTTGTTGGGAACATTGGCTTCAAAAGCAAGATGCTTGTGTTCAAATTTCATCTCTGTCCTGTTTCATCTTTATGACTGAGCCTTAGATCCTCATTAGTAAAATAGAGAATGTTACCTGCCTTAAGAGCAGTTTTTAAGACTAAAGGAGATAATTAATTCACTTAGCACATATTAAGGAATCAACAGTGTTAGTTTTTATTTTTATATTTTAGCCAAAATATAATAAGCCTCAAATTGTTTATTTCCTTTCTATGAAAAGTTTCCCACCACCCTGCTCACACTGCTACTGTTGTAACTGATCATTCTCTTTTCTTCTACTTCTTTATATTATGTAGACAATACTTCAACCTTACAGGTACTTGAAATGATTGTTCACACATCTGTCTTGTGCACTGAATTATAAGAACTCCTTGAATGCAGTTGTTGGTCTTAGTTATCCCGATTATCTCTATTTTTGTGACAAATTCTGGCAAAGAATAAATACTTAACAAATATGTATTGAAGGAAAAAAATGTAAAAGTATTGCCAGGCTAGCTCTGTTACAAGATATCCAAGAGACACAATATGAACCTTTCCTCTTTACTCTTGGGTAATATGGGACACCCAAGACCTTCAGGGTAGAAATGAGCTTTTTTTTTTTTTTTTTTTTTTTTTACTTATTATAAATGTTAATGTTCTTTTTCCTCACATTTTAATAACTTATCTGTGGAAGATGGCCCTTTTTGTCAAACTTTTACTTTTGGAGCAATTTTTCTCCCATTTATCATAGACTTCTTTGTTGACCCACAAATCTAAAACGATTTGTTCAACTAAAGGCTCTAAAGGGCTTGTGATAGCTACAGCTTAGCACTCTCTGGAGTAACAATTTATATAAAATAGGTTAGGAGCATTTTTTTTTAAGATTTTATTTATTTGAGAGAAAGAGAGAGAGCACAAGCAGAGGGAGCTGCAGAGGGGACAGGGAGAAGCAGACACCTCACTGGGCAAAGAGCCCAACATGGGGCTCAATCCCAGGACCCCGAGATCATGACCTGAGCCACCTGGGTGTCCCACATTAGGAACTTTTACTTTGCAAAATCTTTTTAGTAGCTAAACTATTTAGGAACAATACTGATTATGAGTATGCTGGCTTTCCTGAACCTAATGGTATAGTAACTTGAGAGTGAAAGGCTGAAATGCTTTTAAGATGGAGGTGTGTATTTAACCAGAAATATGTTCAATTCTCCATAATTAGATCCCAGCACAAGTATCTCTAAAAATAAATGACATTATTGGATCTCTATCATTATTATTATTATTTCATTACCAAATACTAAAATATTGCCAAAAATTACTAACATTACAAAATTTATTTAAGTTCAAGTAAGTGAACTATTAAAAACCCATTGATTTTTAATTCTTAAGGTCAATATTTCTACTATTAAGTTTTGAAAGAATTTTCCTATTGACTCTGCTGTGTGCTAAAAGAAATAAAAATAATGCATCTCAGACAGTGATCAAAAGATTTAATCATGAGTTTAGCTTCAGGCATGTTGCAGAATATTGAACGGGTTTCTTACTACCTCGACATTTGTCCTCGATAAACAAGTTAAAATATCATCAATAATAAATTGTGTTTGCTGCAATAATAAAAGCCCTTAGTCTTGTGGAGATATATAACAGAAGGTGAAGGTGTATGTAGTTCTTCTCTTAGGTTCTAGAAGATTTTTGCTTCTTTTAGGAAATCTGCGAGCTACTTAACAGAGCACTATCTCTCCTAAGCAAGAGCCTTCTGTCCTACAACCTCCTAGTCTCCTCTCTCTCAGTTGCTTTCTGAAGAGCCAGTATGTCTCCTGATATATCAGGTTTAAAGTCCTTGATGCTCTGTATTGTCAAAATAGCTTGGGGAAAATGCCTCCTATAAAGTGGGGAAAGTTGTTTTTTACTTTCCAATTCAACTAAGAACCAATCTGAGTTCCAAGATCTAGATCAGAAGTATTTAAAAGTTTAGTGTCTGAATGCAATGTGAGGCATACACTGCAACAATCAAAAGGTTATGTTTCCTAAAGCTAGTAAATTGAATGTATGATAGAAATACCAATTAATTTTTAATTGGGCAGCATATAAGCCAATATTTTCAAACCCTTTTATACTATTGTAATATCTTGCAATCATAGATTTTGCCTGTTTTAAACAATGTCTATAGATGAGTCTTTGATACATGTGAGCTATCAATGAGGAATGGCTGGTTACAGTATCCTCTAGACTTCTATAGGACAAATCTGAAATAATTTGGCAAGAAAAAACTGAACATGTGATGCCTACAGTTTGCAACAAGATTTTACAGGTAAGTATTATTTCTGGTACATCTTTTTAAAGTCAGGATATACAAAATTATGTAATTCATTTCAGACTATAGCCAGTCTGCATTGATGGGCAATATCTGGGCTGTTCCCAATTTTTAGTCTTTCATTAATAGTGTGATAAACTTTTGTCTACAAATATTTTCATACATTTTATGTGGAATTACTTCATAGAAATGAAATTCAAATATTAAAGAGAAGCCAAATTTTCAGTTTGCAGATTAAGTTGTTATGCATTTTTAATAAAGGGAAAAACTGAAAACCATAAACACTATTAGAACGAACGAAATAGTTTAGGAAATGGCCTGCAAAACAGGGAAATGTGTATATGTGTGTATAAATCAAGACCTTTTCTTTCTTTTTTTAAAAGATTTTATTTACTTATTTGACAGGGAGAGAGAGAGAGAGAGAGATCACAAGTAGGCAGAGAGGCAGGCAGAGAGAGAAAGGGGTAGCAGGCTCTCCCAGAGAGCCAGATGCAGAGCTAGATCCCAGGATTCTGAAATCATGACCGAGCAGAAGGCAGAGGCTTAACCCACTGAGCCACTGAGGCACCCCAAGAGCTTTTCTATAGACTATCAGTAACCAATAAATAAATGGAATTAGAAAAAAGTCCTATATATAATACCAACACACTATCAAATGAAAGCATAATTTAAGGACCTTTACATCCTGAGAATGTTAGATTTTGGTTTTATTTCAAAAGAATACACTTAAATATTATTTATGAAGGGATTAACAAAGTTTCAAAAGAAATAAAGAAATATACTTTCATAATTTAGATGGCAGTTGAAAGACATGGTTTCTAATATCCCTTTGAGTGTTATTATTCTAGAATTCCATTTTCCATACCTCTTTGTATGTAAACATGAGGAAACATGATTCAGAGGATTGTTGAATGAATGCATTAAGAAAACAGAGACAAAATATAAGCTCACAATTGCCATAAAATGTGCCTTTCTGCTGAAAGGAATAATAAACCATGATGCCATGGGATAAATCAGAATATCTTCTACAAGATTGTTTAGATCAACAAAGAGATAAAATTTTTAAATTAAATAACACTGGATACTTCAAATATACTTACTTATTATTTATCCTCAGAAAGATAGTTTCTCAAATGCATATAACTAGTAAATAGAAGAACAAAGTTCAATTCTAAATCTTTTCATTGAGAATTTATGTTCCTGCTCACAGTAAAACTATCCTCTACCATTTCCTAGACGTTTCTACTACAGTTTGCAGTAAAGAATATATAATAGCACCATAATTGATTAACGTACATTCACATGATAAAGAGAATGATGGGGAATGACATCAGCAAGATAGCAAAACAGGAAACTCCCTTCCTGCTCCCCCAAAAAACACCAATTTAACAATTCACAGACAAATCACTTTGTGAGACATCCAGAAGTCAGTTGAGGGGGTCCTGTACTATAAGCATGCACGAAACCAGATACACCCAAGCTGTGTATTTCAAAATTTGAGATACCCTCCTACCAGAATTCTCACACCCCAGCAGATCACAATATGACTTCACTTCTGGTATTTATCCAAAAGAACCAAAATCAGGATCTTAACAATATTAGCACTCTTGACATTCATTGCAGCTCTATTCACAGTAGCTAAGAGGTGGAATCAACCTATATGTCCTTTTGTGGATGAACAAAGAAAATATGGCATATACATACAACGGAATATGTTTCAGTCTTAAAGAAGAAAAAAATTTTGTAATATGTGACAACATGACAACCTCGAAGGCAACACGCTAAGTGAAACATCAGTCACTGAAAAACAAATACTGCATTAATCCACTTGTATGAAGTATCAAAAATAGTCAAACTCATTGAGTCAGCAAGTTGAATGGTGGTTGCCAAGGCTGGGGGGAGGGGGAAACAGGGATGTGCTAATTAGCAAGTATGAAGTTTCAGTTACAGAAGATGAGCATGTCCTAGAGATCTTCTCTACTGCACTGTGCCTATAGTGAATAGTACTGTATTATATATAAACTTACAATTTTTTAAGATGTAGATTTCATGTTGTGTTCTTATCACAATAAAGTTAAATTATTAAAAATAGTATGACAAAGGTTGGCATGTACTATACCAATGTCCTACCCTACCCTCCTCTACCCTCGTCTCCAACACCTAGAAATGGCAACCTTTTCTTTTCTTACCTTCTACTTCCATATTTCTTAGGAATATAATATATACTGCCACTACTGGTTTTTTAATTTTAAACATTATACATTGACATCCAAGAATGTTGAATGAGAATTTAGCTCTGTTGTATACCCCTACTCATACCCTTTCAAACTCTGAAGGCTTTTCTTCCTCTCTTTTTTCAGTATAACAATTTGACACTTTTGATCATATCATCATTTCATATTTCCATTACTGCAATCATATAAATGTTTTTCACAGCTAAGTCACATAAAGAACTCTGGTTGTATTTCTTTTCTTATCTTTTTGTTGTTGCTGTCCAATTTTTATATTACATGGAGTTATTTATTGTCTACTTTTGCATTTCTAAAATGTCTTTTTTAAAATATCTATAACATGATACATCTCAAGGTATCTGATAATGGTGAATTTTTATAATAAAAAAAGGCTTTGGATCTTTACCATTTTTAAAGCATCTTATTTATTGTTCACAATAAACACATTCATTATGTACAGAAGATCTATTTTATAGATTTTAAAGGAAAAAACCTAACAGCTTAGATGGATTATAGGAAATTGAGATCTGTAACCAGCAAGTGACCGAAGCAGTTCTGACATTGGAGTTCTTGAGACCAAAGCCATTGTCACGTTCCTTATAACACATCTGATTCTCAGCATGCTATTTCTCCCTCTTCTTGCAGATTTCCTCATTAGCTACAAGTGTCAGCACTGGTCTCTGACGTTTCTTATCATTTGCACTTAATACATTGGGGAATTCATGTTATGCACCTAATAATTCTCTGTGTGATTCTATTGGCACCATAAGAGCCTCAGCGAATAGCCCTACTTTGATGCCTGAGCACACCTTATGCCCTGGAAACTGCAATGGACAACTTGATTGGAATGAGGTGTTGGTCTATAATGAGTCTCGCTATGTGAAATGCCTTCCCTGGGAATAGAAAAATTATTCATGAAGAACAAGAGCTCAGTGACTTTACACTGTCTTATCAAGTACTCTGAGAGCTGATTATAATCGGACTAGAATGGATCAAGGTAATTAAAGCTGCTACCAATAAGTATCAAGTCATTTTCTCCTTTCAAGTTTAAATATATTCGCTTAGCAGGGAAGGCAAAATTTTGCCTGTGTCACTGGGAACAACAGGTATGTTGGATTTGGCTTGTTCAACTCTGAGTCGTCTTGCTGTCACCACAGCATAAATGTGTTTCTTAAATGAGCTTCTCCACTCCTGTTTATTTAGACCATATCCCTCCCTTCAAAAACCAGGGCTTATTCCCAATTCACACTATAGACTGCACCAAACAGCCACAAGGACCAGGAGGTCTCAAAGATTATATTGTATGACAATGCTGATCACAAACCCAGCAGTTTCATATATTTCAAAGAAATATTCTTTCTCTGAAATCAAATTTATTATCCTTTTTAAATTTGGGGCACTCAAGAGATCTGGGAACACTTTGGATATGTATAAAATAACCCTAGCCAATCTCTAAATCCTTCGTCTCTAAATTATAAGGCATCCATAAAACTATCCACACGTGTGTGCACGTGTGTGCACGTAAATATGTGTGTCTCCAGGGGCACATATGAATACACACAGTCTTTGAAATATTATAAATTAAGGAGAAGGGGAGGAAAATCATTAGACGTGTAGCAGGCCCTATGTTAAGGGCTCCATCCATAGTCCTCATGGTCTTGAGAATTGGACATTGCATCTGCTACAGAGGAAAAAAAATATGTTCCAAAAGCCGAATAACTTGATCAAATTCATGCAGATAATAGTTTAACCAGGTCTCAGTTCCTAGTCCCTCTATCTCCAAAAAACCCTTTTATGCCTATTATAGCCCATCATTACTTATTTAATACTTCTTAAACTTATTTTCACATATAAAGTTAATATATGTTAATTCAGTACAGATATCTATCACATACCTATCTACATCCCTGGAGGGTAAAATGTTGATATAACCTTTACAGAGTGTTTATGTGTTAGGACAAAACAATGCCATCCTCCAAGCCTGGCAACAACATAAAATCTGTGACACTTTACAAACTGTGAAATATAAGTTAGTGTTTTGCTTATTGTATGAGAATGTGAGCCCTGACAATAAAAGCAAAATATGATTGTCATCTTGTGGTGGGATCCCCAAGGATTGTTTTAGATGACATCATTCCCATCATAATGCTGCAGTCAATGATGTCTCAGTGCCTGTGTGTATGTGCTGGGGGTGGGGGGATATTGACACTGCAGAGGGATGAGCCCTTGACAGCCCACATACAGGGTCTTTCTGGCTGGTGTCCATGCAAAGAAAACTTATAGATGCTTTGACTTCATTTTTAATCTTGCCCACCTTTCAAATTGCTGCTCTTCTTTTTTAAATCCAACTAAGGGAAAACAAAGAAGTAGAACTGAAGACTTGCTAGGAACCACAGAGATTAGTCACTTAGTCCATTATGCATAATGATACCCTACACTCCAAAGACTGTTCCTCATACAAATTCCAGTAACTGCCTTCTGAATATGCTGTTAGTAATTAGTATTATTATAACAGCATATAAGGAATTTGGAAGTTGTAGAGGGCTTTTGCTGCTCTGAGGACCCTAATGCTAAATACCCTGCTCTTCAGATTGAATTGGTTTGATTCTAAATATAGTTGCAATGTCAGTGATGAAACTAATAACAACTACAAAGTTCTAAGTCCCTACTACATAGTTTATGTGCCTTATGTCATTTATCCTCACCACTAGCCAAGATTGTTAAATTCCTAGGAGATCAACACCATCTTTTCCACTTTCAGTTTTGATTAAAATATTCTTCCTATCTTTCTTCCTTTAGCTTCTATTTTTTATTTTTTTTTTAGGTTTTATTTATTTGAGAGAGAATGAGAGAGAGCAAGCATGAGAGGGGGGAAGGTCAAAGGGAAACTCCCCATTGAGGAGGGAAGCCTGATGTGGGACTTGATCCAGGGACTCCAGGATCATGACCTGAGCTGAAGCCAGTCACTGAACCAACTGAGCCACCCAGAGGCCCTTTCCCTTTAGCTTTTAACTTGGCAATTGGCCCACAAATTGACAGGAGGCCACTAGACTTAGCTAATTAAACAATATAGTATTCTATTCGGGACCAAAATCAATTTTCATTGATCAAAAAACCTTCTGAAGAGCACATTGATATTTTACAATTAAACCATGTGAGACTAGAATGTGGACTAAACATTTTAAATCAACAAGTGAGTTGTGGCTAAAATTCAGATATGAAACTAAATAGAGACTGGCAGTCCAGACAAGATGACATAAATTCATTATTCCATATCTCTCTCCTTCAAAGTATAACTATGAATCAGAAAAATACAACAAGAGATAGACAAAAGACAATTCTGAAAGTTGAAAAAGAAAAAGAAAATTCAAAATGGTTGAAGACTTCAGGACTAGAGAGGCAGCATAGCAGTATATGACATCTTACAACCCGCCCATCCTAAATCCTGAAGAGGGCAATCCAGATCCAATGTCTCCTGATCCCAAAACTAGCATTTAAAAAGACCACTCAGAACAGGTTTAGTCCTACTGAGGTTGAACAAAAGTTTCTGTAATAACACCAAGTAAGGCAGATGGAAAAATAGAAAAGCAAAACAAAGAAATAAAAATCATTGAATAAAAATTTCATGGAAATTATAAAACTGAAAAATATAATAATAGAAATCAAAATCTCTCCTATTGGGCTCAAGAGTAGAATGGAGATCACAGAGATACCCAGTGAACTTAAGGGCAGCTCAATAGAATTTACCCAATCTAGGGCACCTGGATGGCTCAGCCCATTAAGCATCTGTCTTTGGTTCAGGTCATGATCTCTGGGTCCTGGAATCAAGCCCTCAATTTGGCTTCCTGCTCATCAGGGAGTCTGCTTCTCTTTCTCTGTCACTCTGACCCTCCCCACCACTCATTCTCTCTCTTTCTCAAATAAATAAATACCATATTATAAAAAAATAAAATTTACTGAATCTGAAAAACAGAAAGAAAACACTTAAAAATGTGATGAAAGATGAAAGAGCCTCAAAGAATCAGTAGAGCATTAAAAAGGTCAAAAAGTCTCAAGTCTTTTATATATCTCAAGTCTCAGAAGAATTGAAGAATGTTAAGCAGAAAGAGTAGTAGGATAAAAGGTGAAAATTCTCAAATCTGGGTGCAAAGCATAAACTCAGGGAGCCTAGCTGTCTTAGTCTGTGGAGCATTACTCTGGACCTTAGGGTTGTGAGTTCAAGACCCATGCTGAGTGTGGAGATTATTAAAATTAAAATCTTAAAAAAAAAGAAAGA
>PITA01017178.1:0-44165 GCA_004023965.1 Spilogale gracilis | reverse complement strand
CAGTTAATGAAGGTGAGTATGCTCCATGTGTGTGCTTTGTTTCAGCGGAAGTCACGGAACGGACCCCAGACTCCAGCTCCAAACACCAATTCTGGCTAACCAAGGAACCTGATGGAGAAGGTGACACCACCCCTTCCCGCTGCCTCACCCCTGCCCATCCAAGAGAAGGTACATTCTCCACCTGGCGGACGGAGAACAAATCAATCAGTTCTGAGCCACGAGGCGGTTATCCCTCATTGTATGGGAAGTATATGCCCGGGTTGAAACTTGGCTTTGTTATGTGCTCTCATGAGCGACCTGCAACAACTTCGCCAAAGGGAGCAAGGGATAAAGGGGTGGAGAGAACAGAGCCTGACACCATGAAGACCTGAGAAGTAAGACCCAGACGAGGAGAACCAAGTACAGACGGGTCACCCAGTAAGAGTTCTCCGGAAACATAGCGTATCTAGTTAATTTGGAATGAATTACATTGGGGTCAGGTGGTAGACATGTCCCCTTCATTTATGAGGAAGAAAAGCAATTCATTTTTCCTTGAATAGCACAAAAGAGGTGAAAGATATTTCAAAATTGTCCTGGACAATAAAAGGGAACTGAAAGGAGTTCTCTCCTCCTTGGAGAGGTGCCCCCGGGGGCGACCGATCGTGACAAAGAGCCACTCTACAGACATTAGAGGTGTAAGCACACACTAACTTGACACTTACCTATTTTTCTCGGTCTCAGTATCTGAAAATACTGAGTCTGTGCCTCCGCCGACATTACAAACCTCATCACCGTCCTCCTCCTCCTCGTCAAAATCAGACGTGTTCAGGAAATCAAAGCTTTCTAAAGCACTTTCAACTGTAAGACTTAAACTGGAAGACCGGCTGCGGCTTCCGGCTGGCTTGCACTGCAAAGGCAGAAGGCATCAGGGAGAAGATCAACACATCCAGAAGCAGAAAACGCAACACGCAACAATCAACCTGAGATGCAATGCTTTCTGGGTTTTTTTCAATCTTTTATTTTTTTTGTTGTTGTTGTGGTTGGCATTTAAAAAATGCATTCGAACTCTTCACATTAAAAAAAAATACAACAATAGAGAAAATGACCCAGTATCTGGGATTTGTTCCAAAATCATCTGGCAGGAAAGAAGCAGGGAGAAAGACAGACAAGACAAGACTGGCTGTGAGTGGACGCGGAAGCTGGGGGATGGGCACATCGGGGAGCACTATAGGATTCTCGCTACTTTTTTTTTTTTTTTGGTGTCCTAAGATTCATTGTTGATTCTCTCTACTTCTGCCTGAGAGTTTTATAATGAGAAGTTGAGGGACTATGACAGTCTAGAAAGTCTTCTGTCTGCTAATGCTCCACCCCAAAGAAAACACAACTGCAGACAAATCTGAAGAGTCATGGCATGGATGCCAAATACAACCGATCTGCAACGTTCCAAGGCCATGTGTGCTCTGTCCTGAGGCAGAAGCTGGCTGCCCAAGGAACCTCTTCTAAAGGATTCACAAAACCAACCCCACAGAGAGAAAACGACTCCCACTCACCCAACTCATACTCCCTACATAAGCAGACTTCAATATTAACTTTACAACCACAGCATAGAATTGGCTTTGCAGGTCGCGGAGAAAAGGAAGGGCATGGGAGGCACAGGGAGGAGCCCCGCTTCCTTTACAGCCCTGTCTCTGCAGGAACAAGTTCCAGTGCTTCCCTGACCGGGCCCTAGAACTACGGGAGCACACCCATTCTGGGGACTGGAGAATTCTCTATTGCCGGACACAGACAAAAGCGGGACAGACAGAATAATGCCAGTTGCTACGGCACAGAGATGGAAAGACGTCCTTCCAAGTATTCAAGAGGACGGACGCTGGGGTGGACTGAATGGGACCGGTCCTGCAAGGCACAAGAACCCGGGGCCCTCCATCCAGTTAGGCGGCACTCCTGGCTCACTTCGTAACACAAGGCAGGCAGTGCCTTGCAGGGATCTGTCTCTGAGACTCAAGATGGCACAAAAGCACAGGGGAGACCGTCTTTCAGTCTTTCAGTCAGAGTTGTTTCACTCCCCCTCAGTGATCTCCGTCCCAGAGGCTGCATCACTTAGTCTCTGATCCTCAAGAGGCTTAGCATCCTAGGAATGTGAAGGGGGGAGAAAGAGAAAGCTTTGTCTAGCTGATGCTTTAATTCTGGCTGGATCCACAGCTACTTGCCCCAGACCTAAACTTGAATGCTGTTTTCCATCTCAGAGAGAGAGAAGGAGTCAGTCCAGATGCAACCTACTTCTAGGGTCTTCTTTTCTTAACCAGCTCTCCGCCGAACTTGACCTCACCCAGCGCGGATGTGTTTAAGCATCGATCATAACAAAGGGATGGACAGACACGTAAGGATTTTCGAGGCAGGATCGTTTGGAACAACAGTAGATTGAAGCAGTACTCTGGAAAGAAATCTGTGACCCAGGTTTTTATTAAGACTCACAGATGGCTTGCTCGGTGTTCACTGGTAGACCTAGCTAATCCTCAGCCATCTAGAAGGCTCGAAATGGGAGCTGCTCTCCCCACTCGCTTTCTCTAAGGCATCTGCTGGAGGTGGGGGTCAGTTGTGTCTTTAAATTTCACACCTTTTAGTCACTAAGCAAAACTGGTCAACAAGAGTTTCTTGACGGGGTAGAAGATGTTTTCTCGTGAGTGTTAGACAAGCAACCTCCATGCAGGAGTTCTGAGCTGGGGCTTCTGAGAAGTATTTTCCAGAAAGCAGATTCAGAGAGCTCTGGCCCACTTCTGCCATGAGTATTGGAGGACCTAGAGAATCAGGGCAGCAAGTTTCATCTGACCTGGGGACAAATCCCCCTCTGAGGTCGGTGAGCACCACCGAGAAGGGTAAGACAGAAGGATAAGCCTCCCACGTGCCACTGAGAAGATCACGTTTTACAAAGTCACATAAGGGGATGAGACAGCCTTCTGTGGGCTGAACCTCAGCTCACCCTGGTACCTTATTTCCAAGCCCATTTGACAGAATAGGTCCCCAAGAGCCACTCTTTCATGGAAAAAGGAGTCAATTTGTCTTCCATATGGCAACACCAGAGTGGCAAAGACAAGGACACAAGAGGTGGCCGTGGGATTCGGGACAAAATTCAGGTTCTGTCTTCCTAGACAGTGTTCTAAAAAGCTTATGCCCGATGGCAATGTATTCGTTCTGGTGTAGCAACAATAACCTCGTTCTTAGGACCTCCGGCCCGAGAGAAAATCATCCCTCTTGCTCTCCCCTCCCACCTGGTCCATCCTGAGCTGTCTGATCAGGGGTGAGGCTGAGAGATCGCTCTGGTGGGGTTGGGGGCCCCTGGCTTCAAGAGCACAGGAGATGATGATTTGCAGGTCCCGACTCACCGGTTGGGACCGGATCAGACCACATGTGGGGGTGCAGGGGGAGGCCGGGTGGGGAGATGGGCCTGTGGCTCCCACATCACGGTTGCCTCACTCTTCACTTCAATCAGGAAGGGACTCTATCCGGTAGCATCTCAGGGAGATTATGATCCTCAAAGTGCCTCCCGTTCCCTTGGGGGATTGCCGTGACTAGCTCTGCGGCTGCAGGGGCTCAGACATTCCTCATGCTGGTGACTGAACTCCTAACCATCTCAGGGAAACTCATCTTCTATGAGGGAAGGAAAAATGAACAAGCACTCCTGGTGTCTAAAAGTCAGTGCCATTCAGATGACGACCCTCTCTCGGTTCTATGACGCAACGGGATAAAACACAAAGACACGCTACTTTCAAGAGAATGCTCCCTTCAGACGCCTCTCTCCAAACCGAATCCGAGTTCCCTAAAATGGTACTTACTTTTAGGATGTCATCCAAATGCATGACTTCGTGGTTCAGATCCTGAAACTCTTTGTACTGTTCCTTGTGTGGTTCCAAGGCAAGGAAAAGCCCGCTAAAGGCATCCTCTAGGCTTCCATCAAGGAAGGATCGGCAGCCTTCGGATTCTCCGCTGACAGAACCCTCGAAGGGCAGCCTCTCCGTGGCCACCGGCGCCTCCGCCGAGGTCAGCCTCTTAACCAGCTGCTTTGTGATGTTTCCTTCGAACGCGTCCAGCTCCACGGGCTTGAGCTCCGAGGCCTCTTCGGACTCCCGCAGGAGGGCCTCTGCTACGTCCTTCTCCAGGAACAGCGGGGGCCCGGGTCTGTCTGTGTCCTCCCCCATGTGTGGCTGTGGCTCTTGGCCTTCTCTGGAGGAGTTTCTAGAAGACGCTGAGCTGGAGTCATCCAAGCCCTGGTTCCGGGAGGCCAGGCTGCTGTGGTTCTGCTCTGCGGGGGTGATGGTAATTTCTGGGTCCGCTGAGCCCGCGCTGGACGGAGGGCTGGCCGCGTGGGGGAGGGGGGCGCAGTCCCCATTGGGCAGGTCACTGAAGCTGAGAGACAGGGGCGTCTTCTCCTCAGCTGCCTTCCCATGGTCAAAGACATCATCAGGAAGATTAGACTGTAGATAAAAGGCATCTCGTTATTTTTTTAAATACAAGTGATGTGTTGGGTGGGATTTCTTTCCAGACAAGATGCCAGGCAATTAAAATACACAATCAGCACTTTCACAATACTAACATGTTAGTTGTTGGGTGTGTGTGTGTGTGTGTGTGTGTGTGTGTGGCAAAAGGAAACAGGCCTTTACAAACCATTTCTGGTGTTGAATCTCGGTGAAAGTTCATTATTCTATTGCTAGGTTTGATGATTTTCAAAAGAAAAGATGGAAGAGGGGAGGGAACAGAGCCTATTTCCTAAAATCCAGGATCTCACAGTATTTGGCAGCCATGGTTATGAATAACACTACCAATTTTTTTTTTTTTGGCATTTATCTTAAAACACTTTCCAACACTCATGCTAGTTCACTCAAAAGATGGGATGCTTTGTTCTGCTTCAGTCCTCATAAATTCTTTTCAAAAACTCTCAACCCACAAATTCCAAGCCCTTGAAAAATGTTCTATTAATTTAGTCACCGTGCAACAAACAACCGAAGGCCAGAAATAGACTTGCAGAGCCTCCATAAACATGGGAGAAAAAGACAAATAAATCTGAACATCTCCCAGGATTGCAAAGCCAGAACTCTTGGGGCATCTAGAAACACCATGTCTTCTTGTCAAGCCGACCCAGGCTAGGTCAAGTACACTCTGTGATTCATGAAGCAGAACTCAGAAAGGAGAGAAGTTACAAATACCCAGGTAATCAAGATCATTTGTTTATGCAGGCATTAAAACCATGTCGCAGTCATTGCTTCCTATGCTGGGGTCTGTGCCGTGTCTCAGGGCTAAGGGCTGCTCTGTGGAAAAAGTTTTCTTGTGATTGGAGATCAGCTCCTTCATAATGGATCATTTCTTTTGGGTCTGATCTTTTAAGTAAATGGTAAGTACCAAGAGCATGCCTATCTGAATTCTATGGGAAGCAAGGAATGATCACGGTGGTGCTGGGAGTAAGCCCAGGAAACAAAAACGTTCCTGGCAGTGAAATGGGAGCAGAAAGAAAGACAAAAGCTCCCTGTCCTTCCCGGCAGTGCTCCTGGTCCCCCCCACTGCTGGATTGGGGACCCCCAGATCCTAACCCGTGCAGTGAGTTCAACCCAAACTTTCCATTCTCATCTGGTTGGAGGGCAATCATCTTAAGCACGGGGATGAGTAAAAGGATGTGCCCCCTAAGAAGACACTAAGGTAACCTCTGTATGCTCAGGGTCACCTCTAAAGAATGTTTCCTTCTGTGAGTGACCTCCAAAGTGTGATGGTCAGAGTCCTGGGGGGTGGGGCTGAGCGTGGAAGTTCTGGAACCTTCTCAGCAGCTGCTGAGGAGCAGGTGGGGCTCCAAGAGCTCTAGTGATTGTTTAATTCAGTGCCCTGTGTCTGTCCCCCACACTTTCCCCACACCTTGGGAGAGAAAGGGGGAACTTCTAGAACATCTCCCAGTAGCCCTGGGCCCTCCAGGTGGTCCTGCCCCATCTCATCTCATCTTCAAAGCACATCCCCGGCTGCTTGGGGTGCTGGGAGGCCCTGGGGAAGTAGGGGGACTGCTTAGTCAGGACTCTCATTCAAATCCCAAAGTCCTTGCCAGCCATTCACCAAAACCCGATGCGTACCTACATGAGTGGCCAGAGTGGAGTTAGACTGAGTTGAGACGTCTGTTCAAGAGGACTTCTGGGGTGCCGAGGGGACGTGCCCGTGAATGGGCACACGATAATACAAGGAAGTGAGTTCTAACAGAGGTGTGGCATTGTGGGGCAGGACCCCGATGCGGGCATGGCTGCCACCCGGGAAACAGGCGGTCCCAGGGCTCAGGCCCGCAGGATGGGGAGGTGTGGGCGAGAAGGAGGAAGTGTCCTCCAGAAGGAACAGTGTGTGTGCACAGATGGGGGCTCCCGGAGGGGGTGGGGGCTCGGGGGGGCTGCAGCAGGGGACCAAGAAGGCGCAATGCAGGCAAGGCGAGGCAAGCTCACGGGGGCCAGACGGGTACAGCTGCTCTGAGGACTCTGCCTTTATCCAAAGGCTCCAGGAAGCCACTGAGGTTTTCTAAATTTGCTCTCATTTAAATCATGCTATTAAACCCCTCATAACTCCCTCCACAACCTACAGTATATGTGTGTGAACATACACATCATATCAATAGTTACTTATACAAATGCACCCGCTATATATCCGTTTTTGACCCATGCGCTTATGCACATTTTCCTTCCAGAATCTTCCTATTTGCCTCAGAAACTCCACTAGGTTAGCCTGGCCCTTCTCACCTGTGTTTTATAATTCACCGAATTAGGGACAATTATTATCACCATTAACTAGAAAACTTTTTAGTCCTTTGTTTCCTGAACATTTAGAGATTACTCTTTTTTTTCCCCAAAGGTAACTTTTATATGTCAGTAAAGAGCAGACCCTTCCATGTCTGTGTGTTCATATGTGTGATTTCTCTTGGACAGGATGTATAACCTAGAGAACGCAGCTCACCTATTGCATTCCTGATTATAAACGAAAGAGCTGGGGCACCTGGGGGGCTCAGTGGTTAAGCGACTTGCCTTCGGCTCAGGTCATGATCCTGGAGACTGGGATCGAGTCCCACATCAGGCTCCCTGCTCGGCAGGAAGCCTGCTTCTCCCTCTCTCGCTTCCCCTGCTTGTGTTCCCTCTCTAGCTGTGTTTCTGTCAAATAAATAAGATCTTTAAATAAATAAATAAACGAAAGAGCTTCATTTACTAACAGTGTAAAATTAACAATCACTACCATAAACTAAGGCGATGAACCTCTTTAAACAAAAATAGCTCTAGGAAAATTGGTACGAAGCCTTCTGATTCCCTGGAATGTCAGGTCTCAAACTGAGACTGTCCTCAGTGATAACTCGCTTAACCTGGGAACAAACACCTTCTCTGACTGTGAATATAATCAAACTTTTCAAAAATGACGATCTTGTTACCATGGTTATCTTGGCCATTGCGGAGGAAATCACGGCACAAAGCAGGGCTCAGGGACGGAGAGGGACACGCCGGTTGGTGACGAGGCACATGCAGGAACACACTTCCCGCCCCCGGGGACAGGACAGCTGTGACCACTGCCCCGTGGGCCAGACGGAGGGGAGAAGAGACATGCTGAACCAACGTGCCCCGAGCCCCCGAGGCAAGCACGGCACAGCAACAGGCCACCCACACTCACGGAAAACTCTAGCTCGGCCTTGGGTCTCAGCCTGAGGGAGGGCAGGTCGCTGAAAGAGCGGCTGCGGTACAGCTTGGCAAAGAAAGTGTCCTGCAAGGCACTCAAGACAGACAGCCGCCGCGGCTTGGCCGCCGAGGGGTGCAGCCACCTCTTCAGAAGTCAAAGCAAGATGGCAGAGTTAGCGGAAAACATCGGGTACCGTGTTCGTGAGCATTCTAGCAAGCATTTCTGATGACGAGGCCGTTATTTATATCCGTTATCAAAAAGGCTGACCCCAGAGATTATTCAGGAAAGTCTGCATGTTTTCAAAGCAGTCGGGGGGGGGAGGGGCGAGGGGAGAGGAAGAATGGGAGGTTTACCGTCAGCGTGCAAATGGCCGGGGGCCTTTGGAATGTGTTTTTCTTAGTTGCTACTTGATTCAGGGGAGCTTTGAGATCAGCATTGTTAGGAATTACTGAGAACCCCGACACGGGACGTCAGGCGTCTCACACACTAAGGGTTAGACCCGCTGTGAGCTCGACACGCCTCCTCCAGAGACGGCAGTGAACTTACAAAGAAGGAGTGATCCTTCAGAGTGGGTGTCTCCGGGGTCCCCTGGCTGTACATGGACATTCTCCTCTGGAGGGCTGCCGCCTTGTTCCCAGCGCTCGAGGATGCGGTCATGTCCTCCACGTCGAATGGGCTGCAACACAGGGAGTCCCGTGAATGCGCGCTCTTTCAAGGGCCCTCGAGCCCCGAGACTGCAGGCTGAGAGGGCACCTCATACGCCAAAGTCAGCTCCAACCAGTGGGCACGGCGCTGGCTGAAAACAAACCGAGACCAAAGAAAGTGGGGGCAGAACACGGAGCCCAGACCCACCAGGGGACCCAGACTGGCATCACCAAGTGCAACTTCTGGCACCTTAGTCATTAGGAAATCTGTTTCCTCGTTCACACGAGAAATGGAAATATATTAATGCTCGTCCAACACACAATGTTGAGTCTAAAATGTCTCTGAGCTTTGTGGGTGTAGTATCAAATGTTGTGAGCAACCTGTGTTTAACTCGTGCGGTGACCTCAGAAAACCACCTTTAAGTTCACTGCTCCAACAAGAGGCATCTCGCCCCTTGGAAATGTCCTGCTGCAGGAGAGTGTGAAGGATATGGAAAAGTTTCCCAGAGCAGCACACGGGATATGAGCTGCAGTGGTGATGGAAACCCTATAGTGAGGAATCAGGATCTTTCTGAGGGAGAAACAGTTCCTATTAGACAGTAATTTTCCTCCCAAATTAGCTGGCTTGTTATATTTCTTTATATGTATTTAAAGGTTGACAGGGAGGGAAGGTGGCAGGATAATATATTTTAAAACAGGAAGCAAGAGAAGACAATGAAAGGATAGAGGCGTCTCCAACTGATGGAGACGACCGAGCACCACCCTCAGCTGCTGAGCTGGGGGACAGACCCTTGGGCCCTGCGAGGTTCCAGCGCAGGTCTCGCTTGCACCCGAGGGTCTCCTTCGGCGACGAGCCCCTGGGGACTCTGACGGTCCAAGGGCCAGGCTCAGAACAACCCTGTCCTGCAGCACTGTCTAACGGGGTGCAATGGAAAAGGGCCACTTACTACCAGGTGATCTCTAGGCTCAGTTTGATGGTGCCAAGGTCGTTGATGTCAACGGCCACCACCTGAGGTCGGGCGGCGAACAGCTCTTTGGTCTCACAGGTCACGCTGCCGACCAGGAGGTGCGTGGCGAGCCCTTTGAGTTCTGTGACCTGGTGAGAGAGGGGGAGGGAAGGCCTTACGGGGAGCCCAGGAGAAAGACCGGGCATGCTGCCCCCATGTTCTCGGCCCGCTCTGCGCGAGAGCAGCAGTCCTCGCCACAGACCTGGGATGCAGAGAGGAGTCCGCAAGGTGGGAGTGGGGGGCAGCGGGCACAAGTCACGAACACAGGTCCCCACCCACGGGCCATCCAGCCATGCAGCGGGAAGACAAGGAATGGCAGAGACAATACTGAACCTTGATGGAGATGAATCCAACGATCAGGGGCAGGAACACCACTTCCTCACCATCCCAGCTCTGCTTGCCATTGGCTTCTATCTTGCCTTTCAGTTTCCACCTCTGTCGGCCGTACTTCATGAAAATCTGCAGAGAAGAGCCACGGTTGAGGTTCCAGGGCCCTCCTCGCCTTCCCCACCGCAACACCAAGATAAAAAGGCAGGGAAATAAAGCAGCTGCCTCTCCTTCCCTTCTCCATCCTCCTCCATCCACTCCCTTCTGCTGGGTTCTTCCACAGTTTCTGGGGCCCGGGAGATGGAGCAGGTGGGGAGTGGGGACGAGGCTTTCGAAGGGGGGTGAGGTCTGTTCCCAAGAGAGCGTGGGGGGCCTTGTGCACTGAAAGCTCATCATACTACACCCTTCCACAGTCACTGTGTCCTCCCAGGCTCCTCTACAGGGAGGACGAACCATCAGCTAAAATCTGCTTAACAGCCAGAAGCAAGAAGTAAGACCCCCTCCTCCTGGATGAGGAAGACAGAGCTAGACCAGGACTTGGAAATCTGACATAGACCCACGAGAGGGTATCTAGCTCTCCTTGCTCAGACAGGAAGATACTCCTCCCCGCTGCCCTCCCCAAGAAGCATCATGGAGCGTTTTGGAGGAGGCAGTTAAGATGAAATAAATAGGGAAGTTTCCTTTTGAAGGAGGAAAAGATGAAAGGCTTTTTTACTTTATGGAGTATGTCTTTATAATGAAAGGTCTAGATACTAGTGTTCTTCAATCCACGGTATTTATGAGCACTCGTGATCCCGGATCGGCTCTTGCAGCAGGAGAAAAGACTACTCTCAAGTCCAACGCTGGGACACCAGGGAAAGATGACCATATACCGTATGATGAGTGACCCTAGCTAGAGGGCCAATGTTAAGCTGACTGCGTTGAGAACCGTGCCGAGCCAGTAGGAGAGCCTGTCCTTCTGTTTTTAGGAAAATCATTAGGGATAAAGGGCCCCCATGTCTGTGCTTTAGTCTAGAATGGTTCAGCAAAATAGCCACAACCATCGCAGTCAATAATAAAGCCAATGCGGCAGACTGCTAAACATGGACACCTGGGGGAAGGGTACGTGGGGGTCTCTGTCTCTAAACTTTCTCACTGGCTCGATTTTTTTTTTCTTCAAAATAAACAAACGTAAAAGGAAAAGAAAAGGCAATTTAAGAAGCAAAATAATGGCCGCCTGACTCCTGTCCCTCAAATCCTCGATTTCCACCCGCAGACCAGCCAGATACTTACTTCATACTGATCTCCAGGACAGAGGCGAGCAAAGCCAGCCAGACCTGTAAGCAAGCAACAGAGATGAGGCGCAGAACAGGTCTCCCTCCTCACACACCTACACCGGCACGGGCATAAACCCAAAGCGTCAGACCTTTGCAAAGCTCATGCAACAGTTTTCGGGGAGCAGCTGAGAGAGTCACGATGGCTGGGAATCCCACTACCCCAGGCTGCGAGAACATTCCCGACTGAATTAACTGAAGATGCCGCTTTCTGGGGCACAGAAGGCTGTTGGGCAGGGGTGAGAACTCTATGTACCTTTGGTTGAGTGTCCGCCCAGATTCCAGGACCAGAGAATGAGGGCCAGAAAGGGTTATTCGTTTATTTACCCAGCATATTCCCCTGAGCATAAATGGCTCTCTTGTTTTTTTTTCTGTCCCAAGATTTGTGATTTCTGGTAAGTGCCTCTCGTTTGGGTGAAGATTCCATATAGCCTTGCCTCTCTCTGATTCACTCATTCCTGTGTTTTCCTTTTCCTATTTACAGGCATAATGATACCACCATCTACAGTATTATGAAACTGCTTAAAATGGACCCCCATCTACACAAAGCCAGTGATTAAGAAAGCAAAAGCCAACCAAGCAAATGACAACCCACAGTCCCCAAGTGGCGATGGGGCTTCCTTTCCATGGCACCATCTTGCCAGCAGCTCGTCATCATAGCCTGAGCTCCAGCGGCTGGAGCAGCAGAAACACATGTCACACCCCTGTCCCTGGGTTTCCTCAGTCTTTTTCT
This sequence comes from Spilogale gracilis, assembly GCA_004023965.1. NCBI lineage: Eukaryota > Metazoa > Chordata > Mammalia > Carnivora > Mephitidae > Spilogale > Spilogale gracilis. Next base: position 32,488 of record PITA01017178.1, on the reverse strand, counting down.
TTCTTCCTGTAGATACTTATGGAGACCTGGTGTGTGGGAGGATCTGTGTACTGGGGTAACAATCTGGTAATGAAAGAGACTTCACCGATACCCAGAAGTCCACAAGGATGAAACAGACGAGGACAAGAGACAGGAGGAGGAGTCAAAGCTGCAGCTGATTTCTGTTTTATTTACGAGCACAGACCCTCTAGATACCTAGTCCACTTTCCCCTAAAAGGAGGGTGACAACCTCCACCTCACAGAGCGACTGCTGGCGGTGACTGTGAGGACAGTACTCGGTAATGACTACATCCTGGGGGTGGGATAATGCTCTTCATGGAGCACATGCCAGATACAGCTCACTTAAAGATGTTATCTGTATGAAAAGACAGCAAATTGATACACATCAGAGAGGGGAGCAGCAATGAAGAGACAGTAAAAGGAGGATTTTTTCCTTTATTTTGAATTTTCGTAAGAATGTGTTACTTATATAATTAAACAAGAATTTGATCTCCTTTAACGTAGGATAGTTTTATGGAGGAAGGTGGCATTTGAACAACAGAATATCACCCCTGGCAAATGAAGGCACGGGGTAGAGGACACTTCTGGGTGCAGTGAGTGGCCTGTATTCACTTGGCAGTATTTCTGGAGTGCCTACTGTGTATCAGGCATGAATAAAGTTCTGGGGAGGAAGGTATGCGTATCACACGCTCACAGTAAATGTAAGGGACTACACTTGTCAACGGAAGCTCATCAGTAATCCTGGCTTTGTTTCTGTACTGATCACAAAGCAAAGTCCTTTACCCCAATAGGGACCCACAGACAACAGTGTAATCAAAGAATGAGACAAATTGAATAAAAATGGGCAAACTCTTTAAGTACTTTCTCATTTTCTAATGAAAAAAATACAATTTACAGTAAAGAATTCCAGTTAAGAATTTGGTACAAATGTTTCTATACACTGGCATATTACTCATCCATAAAGAAGGCAACCTTGCCATTCGTGAGAACACGGATGGAGCTAGAGAATATAACACTACGCGAAATAAGTCAGGCTGAGAAAGACAAGTGCCGTATGGTTTCATTTATAGGTGGGATCTAAAAACAAAACGAATAAACAAAAAGCAGAAGCAGACCCACAGATGCAGAGAACAAACCGATGGTTGCCAGAGGGGAGGGGGTGGCGGATGAGCCAGATGGGTGAAGGGGAGGGGGAGGTACCGACTTCCAGTTACGCAGTAAGTCACGGGAATGAGAAGTCCAGCATGCGGAATATGGTCGATGGTGCTGTCGTAGTGTGGTATAGGAGCAGATAGGACTACAGCCATACCCCCCATGGCATGGCATAGGAACTGGTCACAGCACTATGTTGTACACCTAGAACTAATGTAACATCATGTGTCGACTTCACTTCAAGTAAAAATTTTCAGTGCATGTTTAAATATCGTTAATAAGATAATGTCTGTAAAGCAATATTAAATAAAAAAGGAAAAAGGCAAAATTCAAAACCTAGGTAGAGTGGGACCTCTACTACATAAAAATGTATCCACAGGAAAAAATTCTACAAAAACATATCAAAGTGATAAAATATTTTTGACATTATTGACAAATTTTTAACATTGGTGATTTTTATTGGGCTTTTTCAAATATCATGTACTTATTTTATAAGAGAAAAGACGTAGACAGATCACTTATGCTGGCTGGCAGACAGCGTATGTGCTGAGGAAAGCCCATCTGGGTATTCACAACAAGTTTTACAAAGCTTAGCACTGCTGGAGCAATTATATTATGACTTAAAAATTTCTATTTGCGCATATTTTAAAAAATGAGAAGGTACCACTTAAAACTTTTAAAACAGACTTGAGGAGAACAATCCCTCACTCTGGAGAGAGGCGGCCGGAGAGGAAATGATTTTGAAAAGCTGGTACAAGAGCAGCCCTGGGGCTCTCACATTCCTTCACACACAGGATGTCCACACGACCCACAGATCCCCACTAATGACCTTTGAGTTCTTAGTTGTTTTTGTATTAGTTTACACATGATTTTGCCCATGGAAAGATGATGAGGATGGTATCACACAAGGTATTTTGCCTTCTGTGAGTAGCCCCATGAAGCGGTGAGACTGGAATGAAGGATTCTGCTTTCCACCCATCTCAAGGACACTCCAGGGTTAAGATCATAGACAAGGTCCAGGGAGGCTTAGGAGTGCACCTGCAGTTACCACGATCTGTCAGCAGATGGCAGCAACTCACCAGCTCGTTCTGCCTCCCTACCCACAAAGCCAGTCTGTGGGCCTAACAATTAGAACACAAGGAGCCCCTTGAACAGATCTCCTAAAATAAGAGCAGACTTTAAAAAGTCAATATCCACTAATTATTTTCTGGAGGACTTAGATTTTTTTTTTTAGTACATCAGGAAAAAAGCACAACTGACTAGTTTCTACAAATAGGAATGGGTGAGGCACGCCAATTCTAAGATCCAAAGTGCCCTTTACAACCTCTGCAAAGGGGTAACAGGTGGCCAGTTGGTTGAACACCTAACTCTTGGTCTCTGCTCAGGTCATGATCTCAGGGTCATGAGATCGAGTCCTGTGTTGGGCTCGGTGCTCAGCAGGGAGTCTGTTTGAGGACTGGTTTTGAGCTTATAAACCTAGGTTATTGAAGCAAAATTTCTTGAAATTGCTTGTAGCGGAATCAGCCGAGGTGCTGATTACCAGCTGAAGGTTGCAAAACAGCAGAAGCCAGGCCAAAGCAGGTCTGGTTCTCTGCATCACCAAGTTCCAGCTGCTTCTCCCGTCCACTTGCAGAATCGAAACCCATGGTGAGGCAATTACAGTTACAGCCTGATGCCCTTCAGACCTGGCCAGAGGCCTGCTGGGAGTTTCAGCTGGGGGAAGCTTCATGTTTTCTCAGCAGTTTTGTGATTCCCATTGCACTGTCTAGAAAGCTTTCACTGTGGCCACTCTGCAGACGACAGTAGGGGTGAGCATCCAGAGGTGGGTGGGGGTGGGAGGCTTTTATTTCTATGGTGCCCCTTCCGTACCTTTGCCTGTTTTATTGTCAATACCCATTATTGATGAAACGGCTCTTCTCTGGCTTCATCTCGAAGGCCCAGAGGCCATACCTTTCCTTCCTTTACTCAGAGACTTTTCTGCCGGAAGAATGCTCTCCATTTTTGCCAGCTCTGCGACGACCTCCCTTTCTAAAGATAAAGCCGACCACACCGGTTGACAGCATATGCACACAGAAAGGATGGCTGGGTATTTGCGATAATAGTAACAAAGTTTCCTACTGAGTGAAGCATGACCAAGGTATGGAAGCCACACTTCCTGCTTTCTTCCTTTTTTTTTTTTTTTAAAGATTTTATTTATTTATTTGACAGAGAGAAACACAGTGAGAGAGGGAACACAAGCAGGGGGAGTGAGAGAGGGAGAAGCTTGCTTCCCGCTGAGCAGGCAGCCCGATGTGGGGCTCGATCCCGGGTCTCCAGGATCATGACCTGAGCCGAAGGCAGTCGCTTAACCAACTGAGCCACCCAGGCGCCCCCACACTTCCTGCTTTCTAAGGAAAAGAGCCAAACAGTTGAACGGCCAGGATTCTGTTCCAGGCCTTTCTGATTTACTGACCCCGCATAAATGTGCCGATTTACAAGCCCACAGGTAGTTCTTCCCTCTGCCAAGGACTGCCCTGCCCTGAAAGCTGAAGAGGCACAGGCTTGAGGACACCCGCTGGCTAGAAGTCACTGGAACAAAGCAAGAGCGGGGAGAAGCAGTTTTCCTGGAGAGACCACTTTTCCTCTAGGTCTCGGCTAACAAGCGGCTCCCTTGTTAGCCTGGCATTCAAGGCACGTTAGGATCCCAGGCCCATGGATGTCCAAAACTCTTCTTCTAGAGTGGGCTCCTGCCTGGCCGGTCCACCTGCTGCTTGTCAACACGCTTTTCCCTTTTTGGTGAACCCCATCCCCTTGTGGTTCCTGGGCCCAGAAGGGTCCCTCTCATTCTAATTCAAATGTTACCATGGGAAGCCTTCCTCCTTCCTTCCTGCTTCCTCCCCCAAGACAGCTGAGTGGCACCCTTCTCCCTGCCCCACCCCATCCAGGGATTCAGAGACAAGCTGGCCACCCTCTTGGTCCAAGGGGTCACTGGTTCCACCGAAGAGAGTGCACTGGCTCCTATGTCCATCTTTCTCCCGTGGGCTGTCTGGAAGAAGGCCAAGGTCCTCTCATCGGGATGCAGCCTCGTGCTTGGCCAAGAGCAGCAGCTCAGCAACCCACCCATTGTTTTTATCATCAACCTACCCACACCCCTGGGGGCCACACATTCACGCAAAACCAAAAGGGTTGTTTTCTTTGTGCTGGGTGGGGCAGAAAGGGAAGTGTGGAAGGGTGTGGCCGGAGGAAGCTGGGTTACCGGGTCTGACAATATTATGAAACCTCCTCAGTGGGTGTCAGCATGTGTGTTGGGGGTTGTCATGTACTACCAGAAGGAATCACAGATAAGAAAGTTTGCAAACTTTCTTAGTTTGCAAAGACGTACGATTTCTTGGCAGTGTGAGGAGGCTTCCCTTTACCAAGAGAGAGGAAGATTTCCATGGACGTGTTCCCTTTGAAGGCTTCCTGGATGTCGTTTCTGAGTTTTTGTTAAATTAGAGAAGTACAAAGGGAAAATACTGTGTAATGAAAAAGGAGAGTAGGTTTCGGGCCTAGAGTCCCCCAAGGGGAAACTGAGGGCCCAGACAGAAGTGAGTGAAGCAGACCAGGCAGGAGAGAACAGGGAGAGGCAGAGATGGAAAAGCTCAGCAAACGGGAGGTTCAGACTTTAGGACCCAGGGCTATTATATGGCCGGTGCACAAGTCCCTCAGGGACGGCAGGCCCCCAACACCATCATCTCCCCACTGCCGCGCTGCGGGTGGTCTGGACGTGACCCTCCCACAGGAGAGACCGTGCTTCGAGCAACAGCTTCTAGTGTCGGTTCTGTGCTCTTCAAACCTTCCTCTTGTAGGAGACTGAACATGGGAATGTTCTAGAAGCCATACACCCTGGAATTCAGTCTCAAGTTTGATTGCAACTTGCTATGGGACTTCTGGGACAAGTCATTTAACACGAGTTTCCTGTCAATAATACAGGGAAATAATCACCTCGCTGAAAATGAATGTCCTGGGTAACAGAAATCGGGGAAATCTGGTACTACCTGTGCTAACTGGCCAGAGGTGCATGTGACCTGAGTCTCTCTCAGCTGTGAGACCGAACAGGCTGCGCGGATGGTGCGAGTGTCAGGAGGGCAGGAGAGGGACGTGCTTTCTGCTAAACACTGACACGGTGCGGTTATTTTCCAGACTCAGGCGGCTAACGAAATCATCCTGAGGATCTTAAAAAAAACCTTCCAGGGCCCACCACGACCTGCTGGGTCTGGGACAGAGCCTGAGGGGTTGTGGAAGCTCAGGCTCAGGTGAAGACCCAAGGTGAAGACAATTCATGAAAAACTGATAAACCACAAACTGCTAAACCACGGACTCCCCGCCTCAGTGAGGCTGCAAGTGCTCAGAATGACAAATCAATTCACACTCAGGTCTGCCCTAGAGAAGAATGCGGCCCCTGGGAAGCCCAAGAAGGTCAAGGTCATTGTGATCCTATGAGTAACTCCTTCAGAAGGGCTCTCAGGTTCCCACGGGGGTGCTGGACAGAAACAGTGCCCTGCTCACTAAGGCAACTCACTTGAAAAGGAAGCTCTCCTGTGGAGCACTTAAAAAAAAAAAGTGCCCCTTATCTACTCCCTGAATGGCAAAGAGTCAAGGAGAGGGTGATTAAGTCTTATTAGCAATAACGCAGGGGTCCAGCGACTGCGGAGACGTAAAGATGGGAGGGCCGCCCTCCTTATCACAGGCAATGGGCCCAAACTCAACACAAACGGGCTTGCGGCTGCTGATGGGAGAGCCCTGACCCCGACACTGGGCCACACTCAATTTCCTAACGCTGGCATGCCTGTTTTGTTCTGAAGACACCGTGGCACAGAGATCAACAACCATTCGGGCTTCCAGGTCAGAGCTTCCCAGAGCAAACACCGGAACCGTACTGGGCAAAGGAGGAAAATGCAGTCCTCTCTGGGTTTTACACTAACGTACCATTAAGGGATGGGTGGGTAGTGTGCGGAAAATGTGAGCGGGGAGGAACAACTGGAACGACACCACCAAGAAGCCAAAAGTCAAATCGAGAACGTGGGACATTCGGCACAAGTCAATGGTAGGAGAAAACGGTTTCTACGGCAAGTCAATGGTAGGAGAAAACGGGAAGGGTCTGCTTGGATGAAAGGAAGCCTAAGAGATACCTAAGGACCAGTCACGACGCATGGACCTTATTTGGATCCCAAGTGAATAAACCAATCGTACAAAGCATTTCTGAGACAGCTGGGGAAACTGGATAATGGAGTGGATATTAATAACAGAGGTGTATTAATTTTATTAGATGTGCTAATACTTGGCATTGTGGTTATTTATGTAAGAAGGTCCCAGTTCTTTAAGGGATGTGCATTGAAATACACATGGGCCGACTCACATATCTGGGTTATATATCAACAAATGGAAAAACAGATGAAGCCAAAGTGGAAAATCCTGCTAATCTAGGTGATATGGGGTTCAATGTAACACTCTCTTCACTCCTGTGTATGCTTGAGATTCTGCCACAATAAAGACTTAGGGGTGTAGGCAAGTCTCCAGACTAGAAGGTTCTAGAACTTCAACACATTCACAAATGGGGAGGGGTGGGCGTGGGCGGCACTGTATCTTTACAAGAAAAATAAAAATAGCATGTGTGCTCAAAGTCAGGGAGTTCTGTCTGTGGAGCTAGCACCTTAGTCCCCAAGCGGGGGAAAGACTACCTTTCATCTTGACGGAGAACTCCCCCAGCAGACTCTCCAGCTCCGCTTCGATGCTGCACATATTCTGTGAGGAGGACAGAAAATTGCCATCAGCGTACACTTCTGTAACAAACAGCTCGAAGCACATGACATTCTAGAAGCTGCGGACAACTCAGGCTCGAGGCTTGAGCACCGGGGGGCACTGATCTGTTTGCAGGGCGCTACCAGCAGTGCACAAAATGTCCCCGCGCCCCCCGAGTCTATGCAAGCCTTCTTGCTTTTAGAGCACAGACATTTAGAGCACAGAAGAAGAAATTGACTTATTTCCATGCACAACAATGAAAACTGGGATGCTAGATAAGAAGGAAAGTGGTCTGGGGGCGCCTGGGTGGCTCAGTTGGTTAAGTGTCTGCCTTCAGCTCAGGTCATGATCTCAGGGTCCTGGAATCGAGGCCCACATCGGGCTCCCTGCTCAGTGGGGAGCCTGCTTCTCCCTCTGCCTCTGCTCTTCCCCCCTGCTTGTGATTTCAGACTCTCATAGAACTAAATAAAAGATCTTTAAAAAAGAAAGGGGGGGGAGAAAAGTAGTCTTCTAAATGGGGAAGATCAAGGTTCTTAAGTCACGGTCTTTGGGATCTCCTACAGCAGAATATTTGCTGTGTGATATCAATGATCTCATCAAATTACATCATAAACAGATGAATCTGGAACATGATATTCTGTAAGAACTGGCCTGGACCCTACAACAAGGTAATGTGGGGAAAAAGTTCTAGACAAAAGGGGCTAGTGAGACATTGAAAAAACCAAATGCCACCTGGTAGCTTCCGTTAGCTCCTGACCTGGAGGATAATGCTCTAAAACAGTTATCAAGGACGTGACTGGACCAAACAGGAGTATCTGAAAATGCAGACGCTATCCCACACCTCTGTTAGTTCACTGTCTTAGCTGCGGGGATACACATGTGACTGCTGCGGTTAGGGGGTCAAGGGTCACACTGTCCATTACTTACTTGCAAATGACTCAGCAAAAAAATAAGGATAAAGAAAGAAAAAATTAAGCACAGGTAAGAACTGAAAGCAAACAGGGCAAGATGTTACCAACTGGTAAAGGTAGATGGTGTTCATTGTACTAGTCTTGACTTCTCTGTCGGTTCAAAACAGCCACCGGGCTGCATCCTACAGAGGGAGTGAGGCTGGGCTCCTACGGCAAGGCCAGGGCGCCCCAAAAATGATTCCTGGGCTTGACCAGAGTCCTCCGCTCACTCTACTGTTGAGGGACCCCGAAGGCAGAAGAAGCGACACCGTCTAAGCATGTGGTTAGACATGTCACTACCCCCGCCCACCCTACTTCCTCTGGACCTGAGAACCTGCACAGAGCAATCGGGAGTTTGAGATCAAAAAAGGAAAAGGGTGGTGGCCAGCAGCTCTCCCCAGCGGGCCCCTTCAGCAGCTGGGTGGCTTCAGCGTTGGAAGCGACCTTGACCCCCGGAGTCTGGGTGGAGAGGCTCCTGCAGGCTTCTCCCCCAACAGCCAGCCAGCCTCCATGGCGGGGGGTGGGGGGGTGGGGGCGGGGTGTGTGTGGCCATGCCTACTAGCCCATGCGCTGGGCACACTGACAGGGAGTGTTCCCCATTGCATTTTGTGGGCGAGGACTCTGGGACACTGAATGAGGCGCAGCATCTGGTTCCCATCTGTGCCTCTGTCCTTTCCAGAAGGCCTCTCTCCCGCACTGGTGTGTGGATGGGGTACGAAGAGAATGGCACTGCTTTTGCCCTTGTGAGCTCTTGGTGCCTCAGATAGCTTAGCAAACCTGGGGAAACTTCCTAATGTCTGAGCTCTGTGCGGCTTGAAGCAAAGCCTCTTTTCCTAGAGCCCTGCAGAGCCTGGTGAAGGAGCACACTGCACTCTCCCCAGATGACCGTGATGTTGCAGGGAAGGCAGGGCTGCCACAAGCAACTTCCAAAAACCCGGGGAGGGTGGCCAGTGCAGCAGGTGAGGACTCCTGTGGTCTGGAGGCGCTTCCGTGGCACCCGGGCAGCCGGGGATGAGACCTGCAGCAGCACCCTGGAGCCTGCCGCCCGAAACGGTCTCTGGGATCAAATCCTGGCTGTGTGGGTCCCTGAAGGTAAGAACCACCCCCTGTCGGGCAGGACGGTACAGAAGGCACAGTTCCCCTCGATGCAACGGTCCTCCACATCTTTGAACGTGGGAATGAGGTCTGATGCCCTGAGCAAGGACGGGTATTTTGGAAAAGCCGGCGAACATTCTAGAACGGGCTGCTGGTCAGGTACCTGCTCCTGGATTCTGAACACCTCTTTTAAGTGCTCTTTTATTCCCAAGCCCTGCACAAATGACGTCTCATGAGTGGGGGCTGCTTCTAATCCAGAGACTCAATCCCCGGGGCCATAAACTTGGATGGGAAGAAAAGAAAGTCCCCATGATTTCACAGCCTCTACATGAAATGCATGGTGTGGACGTATCAGGAATATAGGAAGTGAGCCCCAGCAGTGCGACGTCGGCCTGTGGTTCTAACCCGTGCACATCACCTGTGTGTTCATGCCAACCTTGAGCAATCACTCACACTTTTTGCTACTTTAAAATCTTGTAACTTCCAATTACTTGTGGCAATGTTAGAGCTGATAATGTAATTCTGATGTGCTAATAATAATGTGGCACAAAGCACAGTACTGTATCAAAATATTTTGCTTTTTGAAGTATTTTGATAACTGTATTGTTAATACTGAAATAACTATTTCAGCTTCATTGGTTTCCTTGGAGTTCCTGGATTCTACATGTTTTATTTCATGCATCTAACAAACATCCTTCTGAAAGGGGAACATAGGTGAAGCAACCTTTCTCGGACCACAGAAAGAGAGAAACAGTTCGGTCAGAGGCACTCCCGGAACAAGTGACAGAACAAGGTGACCCGCGGGGTCCCTCCTGCAGCAGGGCCAGGACAGAGGCTCCACTCTGGGAACCGCCCAGCAGACCCCTGTGAGCCCTCAAGAGGCTGATGACTTCATTTGTGAAATTCGATCTCTCAGCAGCTGCAGGGGATAGTGAGACTTGCTGCTGAATAATTCAGTCTTTCCTCAAAGACGCTTGGTATCAAGTGACCCCAGGAGGAGAGAAGGCCTCCGAATGTCAGGCGCAGGAACCTCACAGACAGAAGCCGGGGGAGGCCCATTTCTGCTCTGCTCGGGGCTCTCTGTCCTGTCTCCGTCAAGGAGGAAGAGGACTTCCTTACGATCAAGTCGTCACAGGCAGGAGTGCTGCTGATAACCAGCTGTCAGCACAGCTATCTTAGCTGCTGGGCTGTTCCACTTCCAGGAATGAAGCCCGATTGGCCTTGACTCTAGAAAATTTAGGAGTGCACTTCGAACATCAAAAACCAGTGCCTTGTGGCTTACTCGCCCAGTTTCTGAAATTTTCGACAAGCATTTATAGCCTGCCTGTGCAAAAACTACAGGGCAGCAGGGAGCCCAGGAGACTTTAAGGCGGGGTCCCTGCACAGCTTTGTAGCTTCTAGTGTCGTGTGGCTTTTCAGGGTCATGAGCGAGCATGTTCCGAGGCACTAGGAGGTGAGAGTCGGACAGGTGATGCTCAGGGACCAAGAAAGGCCAACGAAGGCTGTGGCGTCCAGGGAAGACGTCGAACCAACTCCCAAGAGTCATCTTCAACAGTTCCCTGGACCCCACCCCCCAAAACAGTGCAAGAGAGGCAAACGGTAAGACATCTCCCCGAAGACCAGAGTGAGGCTGCCGCTGCCGTGCTGGCGGGCAGCTCCCGGCCCCCCCCCGCCGCGCACCTCCGTGTACTCCTTGTGGCTGCGGCTGATCTCCGACAGGCTCTCCCGGGCGGCTCTGCTGGCAGGCGAGGCCGCGAAGGCTTGCCTCATTTTGCTGGCTCCGTCTTGGAGGCGTCGTTGGATACAATACGCTTCGTAGAGTTCGTCCACCTGTTGGAATCACAGGAGGGGACGTAAGGTATGTCACTGCTCAACCCTGCTCGAGAGAAGAGACCCAGGTCACCCTCCGGTCCCAAAGATGTTCACGTTTCTGGCCTCAACAAGGAGACTTGAGTAGAAGCATCATCTATTTATTTATTTGAGTTGATTCATTTATTTGGGACGTCCGGGTGGCTCAGTTGTTAAGTGTCTATCTTCAGCTCAGGTCAAGATCCCAGGGTCCTGGGATCGAGCCCCGCATCGGGCTCTCTGCTCAGTGGGGAGCCTGCTTCTTCCTCTCTCACCTGCTTGTGATCCCTCTCTGGCTGTGCCTATCTCTGTCAAACAAATAAATAAAATCTTCACAAAATAACAAATGATTAAATAAAGATTTTATTTGAGAGAGAGCAAGAGCACGAGCAGAGGGAGGGCCAGAGGGAGAGGGAGAAGCAGACTCCCCTGTGAGCAGGGAGCTCCATGTGGGGCTCCATCCTGGGACCCCGAGATCACGACCAGAGCCGAAGGCAGACACTTCACTGACTGAGCCACCCGGGCCCTCCTCACCCCCCGAAGCATCATCCTTTTAGCCAGAGACAAATCATCTTTGTTTTAGCCACTGGGATCCATTTTCTCTTTCAAAGCAGATTTTAATCTGAACCTTTCTTTCAAATTACATGAAATGAAAATGAACTTAACATTGGTAAGCTATGTGAGCCAAGTATTGGATGACGGAGACCACAGTCTCCTACATAAGGAGCAAAAATGGGAAGGATTTCTAAGAGGCTCTTACCACTTTAAAAGTATTGTCACAAGGTGATATTCACATATCTACATTTAGTTTTTTTTTTTTTAAAGAACTTGAGCCAAGACTTTACAAAAATCATCTTCAGTGAGGCCACCTGGTGTCTCAGTCAGTTAAGCGTCTGCCTTCAGCTCAAGTCATGGTCCTAGGATCCTGGGATTGAGCCCCACATCGGGCTCCCTGCTCAGCGGGAAGCCTGCTTCTCCTCCCTCTTCTCCTCTCCCCGCTCTTGCTCTCTTCCCCTCAAATAAATCAAATCTTAAAAAAAAATCATTTTCAATAAAGAGCCTTGATAATACAGAAAACAGAGGTATTAAATTATTCTTAAATGAGGTGGAAGAGGGGCACCTGGATGGCTCAGCTGGTTCAGTGTCTGTCAGAGTCCTGGGGTCGAGCCCTGAGTTGGGATCCCTGCTCGGTGGGGAGCCTGCTTCTCCCTCCCTCTCCCTCAGCCTTTCCCCACCGCTCAGGCTCGCTGTGTCTGTCTCTCTCTCAAATAAATAAAATCTTTTAAAGAAATGAGGGTGAAGCACAACCACCAAAACTTGATCAAACTGAACACTTCAGAACTATGCAGTGTTTGCTTGTGTAAATGATAGGCCGCCACAACAATAAATAGAAACACTGGAGGTGAGCATTTCTCTGCTATACACCTACGATTACACTTCCAAACAGTAATATACGCTTTGCACAGGACTATTGATCAGACTCATTCTATAGGCCTGATAATCACTGTCTCAAAGAGATCGGTTCTCAATCAACCCAAGGCGATTTTGACACCCAGGGGACATTGGGCCAAAGCTGGAGTCGTTTTTTCCAGCATCGTAGCTGGGAGGTGTTACTGCCATCTGGTAGGGACAGAGGACAGGGATGCCAGGAAACGTCCTGCAGGACGGAGGACAGTCTCCCACAACAAAGACTAGCTCCAAATATCAACAGTGCCTCGGTGGAAAAAACCTGGTTATGGCTGATGGTGGATATGGCCACAATCTCCTCTCCTCCACGGTACGCTCCTCTGACCACAGGAATTTGCAGGCAGAGGAGATCAGGGATTCTGCGAGGCAGGAAGCTCGGATAACTGGAATCTTTCATTTCACTATCTCCCTCAAAAGGCCGTAGACCAGAGGAGGGTGGAGATGAATAAATGGGTTTCAGAGTTTAAGATTCCTCTCTTGTTCTGAAGGTAAGTTTTTGAGTGCTCATGACAAAGCGTCAGGAAGACCGGTTAAGAGTAGGCGGAATTTTCCACCGTTGCTGTCTCTGTATAGAAGTCAATCACATTCAGCTCAGAAGAGGCACAGGAAGAGACTAGAAATTATTCTCTGGTTAAAGGATTCTCCGTTGCTCTTTCCTTCACTGAGTCACTCCGCTTTGCGGAGTACAATGGCCAAACTCTGGAAAGGAGCCTTTCATTTTTGGGGTCAATGGGGTTTGTCTCTGATTAGGAGGGAGACATAAGGTCACAGGTGGTGAATCTGCTGATGAGATCTTTGGGTTGGTGACTGGCAGAGAGGGTGGCTGGCGTACCCAAACACCAAGCTAAGACTCATCTGGTAGGCTTGCTAAAAATGCTGATGCCCAGGACCCCCTCTGAGATTCCAATTTGGTAGTTTAGGGCTGGGCTGGAATCTGGAATTTTATATCAACGCTGCAGATTGTTCCCACGGGGTTCATCCCCACAAAACCCCTAGAAACACAAGAGCTCATCCCGCTTCCAGGGCGGACCAGACTGGCTCACCCATGGGGTGCCGTGGGAAGCTGCCCCTTCCATGCTTCCCCCCACACTGGGTTTGCTGAAGTCTGAGACTATAATCCTCTCTACAGGAAACTGCTCATGGGGACATATCGGTTTAGACCTAAAGCTGCAGTCTCTTACTCTGCATTTGCAGAAGAGTTAATTCTTTTGTTTTTATTTTAATGCCCACCTATCCTAGCCAAAATGAGCTAACCTGCGGGATAAAGGGTAACTGTGTACCCACCTGACTGGGAACGGCCCGTCTGTAGGCAAGTGCTCGTCTCACCCATATGTCAGCAGAGACTCTCACCAAATCAACTCCTGGACTTGCTCAGTTAAATTCATTTGTGAGGCATGCCATGCATAGGAGACCGCCCCCCCAGCCTTTTGTGACCCCTGGGGATTGTCGTGGCTAAGAGATGGTACACTCCCGCCCGAGAGCGATTTTATTTCCTTGCTGTGTTTCAGACTCAACAGAGTAACTGCCCATACCTGCCTCCCACACAGACACCTTCGAATGGATGCCACTGTTTCACTGAGCTGAATAGAAATGGAGCGATTTCAGATTTGCCCAGGTAACGGGTATTCTTCAAAGTGGGAACATGCAAGGGCAGCTCTGTGCACATATGCTTATGTACATTTAAGTCATCACAGAATTTTAAACGAAAGGATCCTCAGGATCCTTACATAATTGGATGTACGCCTCTCCCTGCCCCATTTCAGAGAGTGGAAAGCCAAGGTTTGCATGGGTTAGATAGAGCCCAGAGAGTATGTGACTGGAAACTAGGGTTTCTGACTCCTAGCAGAGAGATCGGCTGAAGGCTCTAGTCTCTCTACTTGGAAGAGAGGCTGATGCATGTGGGTAGAAATAGGTATTATCATTGGTGGGATTTAGAGGCTCCCACGGGAACTATTTTCAGGTTGCCCCAGTAACTCTTGGTAGTGTTCAGAACAAGGGGGTGAGAGTCCTACTGCATGCTAGCCTGGCTAGACCATCAGTGAACGATCTGCAGGGTTCGGGGCTGGGTGTCAGGGGTCCTGACAAAATGGCCCACATCAATGGGGGCGACAGAGATGAAAGAAAATGTGCCTGGAAACCACGCCGTTGCTAGGAAGGACAGAAGGAGCCAGGAGCTTGAGAAAGAGGAGAGAGAGTTGGGGATGTAGATGACAGCTGTCCTAAGTACTTTTAAGGCATTCATGAAGAAGTTTATGGGGTGCCAATTTATATGTCTGGCCAGAGGGTCAAGTTACACAAGTGTGAAGTTTCTTGTCGGGTGAGTTTGGTTCAATCTTTACCAAGACTGCACGGGAGCTAAGAGCCTGGCGGGAAGCTCCATGGGAACCACTTAAATGTGTGTTGAACTGAAGAAGAGTCAGAGCTACGCCAGACTGCCAGGCTCTTTTCTCCTTTTTCTCCATCTTTCCTGCCTGTTGGAAGACTTAATTGCTAATCAGCTTAGGAGTCAATTAGGTAAGCAATCCTCCGCGGACTAGATGTCATGTTTAGACCAAGGGCGTATTGATTAGTGACTGAGAACGAAAACCCAGAAGCCCAGACAACGGGAACTTCATTACCTTACTAATGTGAAACTCCAGACGTCTCATGTATCTTTCAATCGTTTTGATTTGCTGGAATTAAAAGGAGAAGTTTGGAAAAGTATAGTCATTAAGTTTCACTGATCTAGACCAGCAAGAGTATCTTCTTCCTGATCTCATACTCAAAATTACCAGAAAATGCTAAACATCCCTCCTTTCCTCCCATCTTGGCTAATTTAGAGAATCTCTAGTAACAATTTGGGGTATACTTGAAATCCTTCATAGTAACATATTTTATCATCTCAAAGATGAACTCAGAGTTTGGTGTCTCTGAAAGCATTTTGAGACCGCTGTCTGGGTGTGCTCAAATATAATGACATTGCTTATGTGTCATCTCTTCGTGGGAGTTATAAATATTGTTACTACATGCATTCAGTTTAATTACCCTTTCAAATGTCTTCAAAAAAATCATTACACCATGATTCAGCATTAAGAGGGTTTTTATATGGAAAGGCATGCAAAGGGAGGGGCAGGAGCAGACATGAATAAATAAAAACACAGTCCACATTTAAAAGAAGCCTAGAAGAGTTTTGTCATGAAGTATAAAATACAAATTTTAAGTGAATAGAGAAAACGGTGCCAGGGTTTACCTGGAATCACTTTTCTTCCCCTTTGGGACATATAAAATAACGCCGTGTTTTCCAATCAAAGAGGTCTTCAATTTGATGAAATATGGTAGTCATTTAGGACCTTCAAATACCTGGGAGGTTCTCAACTTACCAGCACACAGAGAAACCCTACAACCAGGTGGCACTTTTATGGAAGTGACCTTGAAGACATTATTGAAGCTACAGATCACGGTACTTATTCATCCCCCTCATTAGATAAAAGCATGACGTTTACTAGGCTGATAAAAGCCATTAGTTCTTGGAGATCTGGTTATGGAAATCATGGACATCTCTGCAAACATGCAGTGGTATGTTTTTCCGCCAACACTCCTGCACAGAATGGTAACTTACCTTGTCCAGGTCATACAGCACACCCTAAAATGAAAAAGGAATATCTGGATTAGAACATATTTTCCTCAGAATTGTTGCTGAAATCAACAGAGGGATTCAGTGTTCATTTCTGCATTACCAGGGAAGAAACGATCACTCTTGTAAAGTACTGCTGGGTTATCTGAAATAACAGTAAAGTATGTTTAGGAGCCAGTATTCACTTATCCCCTGTGTATCCAGAATTCCACCCCAATCTCTCTGCACCCAAGGGTCTCACTTGCTTTCCTCTCTCCTCTCGTACATCCTGAGGGTCACATACATTCATATTAACTTTCAAGAAGGGAAACAGGTTAACGCAGAATGGAGCAGGGACAGATGTGTTAAACCAGCACTTGCCCTCCCCTTACACACACATAACTGGTGTTTAAGAAGAGTCTTGGAGGCAGGGATAGGCTTCTCACAAATTGTTTTTTAAGCAAGTTCATTTCCTGTGTGCTCCTAAGATCACAGAATCATCGGCACAACATTCCCACATCCCCTATCAAGAGGGTTTTTTTTTTTTTCATGGAATACTAGGTCCCAGCAGGAGTCCATTCACCATTGTTCTCCAAGGAGAAACCTGTGTTGCCACTGAGGAAGGTCAAGGGCTTTCCGAAGCATGGAAGTCCATTCCAAAGTGCAGAAGTCCATTCCATAAGGAGTCACTTCCCACAGAGATGGGGCAGTTCCTACTCTAACATCACTTGGGTATAAAATCTTTAATTTCTATAAAGTTTTTAGCCCCTGAGCCTTTGGGAAAGACACCAGTACACATCTCAGCATCTCTCTGAAAACAGCTGGAGACAGTGGCCATTAAGGCACAATGGTAGATCCTAGCACATGGTAGGTCCTAGACTTACTCTGGGCTTCCTGACGCCTTGCACTGTGGTGTAAGATCATTTCAAACTGAATAAAATAATTTAAAATAGTATACAAGTGACCTGTAGGTGTATAGGTCGACCAGACAAGTCCTCACAAAGTCATCAGAATAGAGGACATCAGCCAGCGGCTGGAACATAAGGACATGTAATGGAATGAGCTCAGGGCTCCTCCCAACTTCTCATAGCAGGTACACTTGGATCCCCTCACCCTCGCTGACGTCACTGACCTATACTATTTTCTTAGTAGTTCTGGACTCCAAATTCTGTGCTAACAAAATGCTAGGAGAACCCCAACTTTTCATGTCCTGAGGAGGGGCATGTAGTTGCTGCTGTTCAGCATTTTTTCCTGATTATAAAGCATATCCATATCAACATGCTTGCAAAATACTGAGAAGTAGTAAGCATAAAGCAATAAGAAGAAATTTAATCTCCTTCAAATACACATCAGAGAGCAGGCAGTACTCTGTCCCTTGGATCTGCTTTACTTAAAGGTTCTTCCTTGTCCCTTTCCCCTTCCCCAGCTCCCTATCCCCATCCAATAGGAAAAAAAGAAAAAAGATACTTTGTCCAAAAAGGGAATACTATGTTAACACCCTAATGATTGGATGGTACCTACCAGGCGAGAATTTCTTCTCATGTCTTTTAACTGAGCTGTCAGCTTGTCCAACTCTGTGTGATGAACCTCCAGATATTCACTACAAAAATAACAGGACACATACTCGTGAGCTCTGTGCTGGTCTGACCTTGTCCTTCCAAAGGGGACGAAGAATCCGAGCCCTGCTCTGGGGAGGGCAGAGCCGGTGGGGAAGAGGCTATGTATTTCCCAATCCCTCAACTTTCTGAAAACTCTAGGAGCTGCTTCTGATACCATCTGGATGGTCAAAAAGGAGAGCCCCTGTGAGGCTGAAAAGGCCAAAAAAGAAAAAGCAGTAGGCAGGGAATGGGGCAAAACAAGGATGGAATCTATCCTAGGTCCAGGCTCAGAGAATTCTATCTCGTTAAATACAACACCAACTCTTGAGGTCTCCCTGAACACCAGGGAGATCTTATTCTGGGCCAACAATCTGTATAATACTATGGTAATGCTATATATAATATACTATATGATATAATAACTTGGGAAGGTTTCAGAATCCTTCCTCGGCGATCACTAAGTTGGAGCTGTTGTCTGTCCACCGTTGTTTACACAAAATTCAACATTATACCGAGTTAAACATGTCACTAGTTTGGATCTCCTTCAAGGTAATGGGTGGGATGTGAAAACCCGACATATTTCATATATTTGGGACTTTTTTTCACGTATTTGTCATTTAAGGCTTCCTTGATTATAGTGCGAGAATAAAATACCTGCTACAGAAACAGACATTTGGAAATGATCTCTTGTAACTTTTCTGTGCGCCCCTCCTCCCCCTTGAGCACTTTAGAAAGGAAAAACGTTCCAGGCGGTTACTAGCGTTGATGTTCTTACTCAAGTCCGTTTTTCAAGGCTCTGACGACCTCTTCCACCCTCTGAGGCTGAGGCTCTTTGGGAGGGTTGTTATTTTTGTGTCCCAAATTGTGCATTTTCTTCAGTTTGGCCTGAGGCTTCTTGAGAGCAGAGGGATTTTCGATGAAGGAGTTACATCTGTGCAAAGGGAAAAGATATGGTGAGTCTCAGCATCCAAAAGGGTCTAAGCAAAGAAATGCACTTTGAATCATCTTGTGTTTGTATGTGTGTCGTTTGGGGAAGGTACGGGTCCCCAGAAGCCGAATGTCCCGAGCCATCCTATGTGTGGTTTATGGGTCAATTTGCTATGAGATTTATGAACTGCCAAAATCTGGATGCTCTGCAGGGCCGTGACTCCCCAGGTCAGATCAGAGGCTCTGAGAGAGGGCATACCGCACCAGTGAAACCTCACGGAAAGCCAAGTGCTTCCAAGGAAACAAGTTAGCACAAGGGTAGAAGCCAACAGAAAAAAAGACGTGTGCTACGGAACTTTGGACAGAAGCGTCTATTAAACTTGACTAGGATGTGAACGAACAGTTTCTGGAAAAAGGGCCACCCCAGACGGTGTTAAAGAAGGGCACATGGAGCCAAACCGATGGCTTTTTACAAGCTTCCTTTCTCTGGAGTGAGTTATCTTTGGGTGGAACAGAAAACTCGGCGTTTTGGTTAGCAGTAGGGGGCAGCCTGCAGGCGAGATGGACACATGACAGCTTAGACCCCAATCGCGGGTCTGATCAGGAGACCCAGAGGCCCGAACCTCAGCGGCCTCACTGTCAAAGGGAAAGCTGTGAGCTCTGGGTCTGGCAGGTGCCGGCCTCGCGCCTCCCGGGTTATTCTGTTCCTCCCCATAAGCATCTGTACCAGAGGGGACTGGACAGGTCAGAGCATGTAGGCCCCTGGGAGCCCAGGACCTCTGCTGTGTCAGAAAAAACTGAAATTGGGAGCCTGGGTGGCTCAGATGGTTAAGCCACTGCTTTCAGCTCAGGTCATGATCCTGGAGTCCCGGGATCGAGTCCCGCATTAGGCTCTCAGCTCCGCGGGGAGTCTAGCTTCTCCCTGTGACTTTCTCCCCTCTCATGCTCTCTCTTTCATTTTCTCTCTCTCAAATAAATAAATAATATTAAAGGAGGTGGAAGAAAAACTGAAGCCAAACTTATTCCATGTTACCCATTCCGTGACCCGTGTGTGTCCTGCTTGAGCTCCCCAACGTCCTATTTTAGAGGGAGATTCCAGAGAAACCGGAAGGCTGACTTTCCCAAGCCTGCGTCTGAAGGACATCTGCTTCCCACAGCCCTTCTGCAAAGGCCATCTGCATGCCTTTACCACAAACATAGTCTCCCCAGTGTGGCTGTGGGGGGAAGTGTGCGGCCCAAAGGCTGGGGGTGGGGAGAGCGAGGCACCCAGACCACGAGCTTACCCCAAATCCTCAGCCATCTGCTTGGCAGGAGGAATTCTGGATGACAGAAAAGAAACTATGGCACTTAATGTTTGGTACATTACATCTTTTCCACGAAAGAGATGAAAATAATCTGCACGTGTGCGTGTGTGCGTGAATTTTGACAAGGCTGCACGCTCGCAGAGCCTCTTAAGCGCATGAGCTCACGTCCTTCTCGAGTGCATCCCGGGACAGAACCACACCCAACTTGCCTGGACCGTCTCTCCTGCAGGCCGCTGAACCCAGCGAAGGACTGGCTTCTGATGATCCCGTTGGGCCCCCCGGGCGAGAAGGACTGGGATCCTACCAACATGATTTCTGGGAGTCTGGCTGGTAGTCCTGGAAGAGGGTGGAAAGATCAGGGCAAATTACAGGCAGGTCCAGACAGAAAAAACACTAAGCTTGTCAACAATGACAAAGGTGAGGTGAGGTGAGTCATGAGACCATTAGATATTGTAGATCTTCTTTCCTACGACCTGTTCTTTTCAAGCCAAAGGATTCAGCTCTCAGGTAGAGAAAAAAAGATTCCCATCTACGGAGGTAGAAATAAACAGAAATTGCACACAATTATCAGTCATTTCAGGTTTCTTTTCAGGGGTATTTTTTTTTAGACAAGGTTCAAATACATGAAAACTTCAGAATGTTTACTTCTGTTCAACAACAAAAACAATAGCAGAAACACACAAATAGGCCAAATCCAAGAGTCAGCCCCATCCCGTATCACATTCCAGACACAGTCCCATCTCAGGGGAGAATTCAACACTGAGAAGTCAGATGGCTGAACACACTAGGTTTCTTTAGAGATAAACATGCTTCTATGTGTTCTCCTTTTCTCTACCCTCAAGTCCCCGACAGGATCGTGCCCCTACCGCGGCTGTGCGAGCAGAGGAGTAGAGAGAGCCTGCCCTCAGTGCTCACCGTCTAGCTTACGAGGATACGAACACAAGAACAGAAGGACCAAGCGAGAGGGGAAGACGGCAGGAAGCACATACCCTGTTCCAGTCACTTGCTTGGCTCTTGTGGAGACTCCCTGCATATGGCTAAGGCGCATTGTCCAAACATAGCTTCGGCGGGATGACAGTCCAAGGTCATTTCCCCCAAAGGACGGGTCTGAGCTGTCAGGTAACGCTAGCCCCCTAGGTCAGGCGCACTGGAAGCATGTGCCACTGTCTTAGCAGGGACCCTCAGCCCAGAGAGGGGAGCAGTGGAGGAGCAGGCTCTCAAGACAAGGGGGAGGCAGCTACTGTCCCGGCTGAGGTCTCCCACGGCAGGTGGACCCCATACTGGCCTGTGTGAACCACGTCAACCACTGTCTCCAAAAGACCCAGGCAGCAAGCAAGAACAGCTAAGAGACACAACCCAACAGCAGAACTTCCGAGGTCTGTCCAGATGTGCTGTGAGGTAGGACAGGGAGATAGGATGTGACAGAAGAGCCACCCCACCAGCTCTTTACTCGATGCTACTCCAGGCAGCTCAGCAATGGAAGGAGGTTGCCAGTGAGTTGCTTCCCCAGAGAGAGGACAGACAGCCCCTCCCCCAAGGGCAGCTGGTTGTTAAATCCCCTCGCTTTCTCCCTTCCCCTCTCCCTCCCTCTTTAGAAGAAAGCAGCTCTGGGCTTTGCAGACCTTGCGATGAACAGGGATGACTCAGAGGCAGTGGGTCCTGCAGTAGGCGGCAGGCTTGCTCTCTGACGTGGAAGGGACAAGAGGCCCACCGCTTGCATTCCAGCCGTGGGGCAGGGGAGAGTTTAAGCTTTGCAGGAATTCTTTAGAATTTTCAAACTCATAAAGTGGAAGTGTCTGTGTGTGTGTGTGTGTGTGTGTGTGTGCATGTGTGTGTGTGTGTGTGCAGTAAAGTTTGTATCTACTGCACCAATGGCAGACCAAAGTGCAGGACTTAATGAGGTTCTCCTAAGTGCCCTTGGCTGCTTATGAAGAGGTCTGTCCCCTTCTCAGGAGCAGAAAGCACACCTTTGTGTGTGTGATCTTTGTATCTACATGCAAACTCACCATGAACATCAAGAAGACGCTATAGTCTGTGTTATTTCTGTACTGTGTTATAATAAAAAATGCACCCGGAGCTTTAAATTAGCAAAAAAAAATTTTTAAAGGGGTGCCACACCCAGCACGGAGCCCAGTATAGGCTCGAACTCATGACCACGAGATCAAGACCTGAGCAGAGATCAAGAGCTAGATGCTCAGAGTGCCTGGGTGGCTCAGTGGGTTAAAGCCTCTGGCTCAGGTCATGATCTCAGGGTCCGAGGATCGAGGCCCACTTCAGCTCTCTGCTCAGCAGGAACCTGCTTCCTCCTCTCTCTCTGTATGCCTCTCTGCCTGCTTGTGATCTCTCTCTCTCTGCCAAATAAATAAATAAAATCTTAAAAAAAAAAAAAGAGTCGGATGCTCAGCTGACTAAGCCACCCGTGTTTCCTGAAATTTGGCAAATTTTATTAGTATTGTATCTCATTTTGTAAATTATTGTTCACTTGGTCTATTGTTGCATTGTGGAGTTCTTTGACTACAGGAAAAGAATGAAAGCATTTAAAACATGTTAATGGCACAACTGTCTTGTACTTCCTAGAAATTTTTAAGCCAAAAAGATTTTTTTTCTCTTATCCATTGGATTGGTAGTTTTCACTACGGGCATCTGGTTCCCCCTGTCCGAGCACTCAGTTTAACTCATTCAGAGGGCCACATGGATATCCAGATTTTGAAAAAGTCCTCAGGAGATTCCTAGGCTCAGCAGAGAAAAGGGGGGGAAGGTGATATTGGCTGAAATTTTCAGGGGTTTTTGGATATTTTAAAACTTCAGTTGAAATAATCTGCTACAATTTCTCAAAACCAACTTTTAAAAAGGACTATTCAGTTTTAAATAAGCCCTCTCTGCAAAGTTTAACTGTCTTGTTAAACGAATTAAACAGTGAGAGAGTAAAACATATGAATTGAAGGGTAGAATAATTTACCTTCTTCCTCGTTTTAGTGATAGATAAGGAAGAATCTTGAGCCTAAAACAAACATGTGCCCAGGATTGTCAGCATGTAAAATGCTTCAAGATGAGTAAAACCCTCAGAAGTTTTTCATCGCACTTACAGGCTGAATGGATGATTCGCGGGAACGGGTCTTTCTGGTCTTAGAAATGATCATTATGGGGAAAAAATTTGGCTGAGGGCTGGTTTAGGCTGAGCTCTCTATCCTGCGGGCCCGTTCTCCTGAAGGCTGATGAACTGCCCCAGGAGAGTGGTAAAGCTAGTGTGTGCAGTCCCCACACACAGGCTCATGGAGGACGGGAGTAGGTGGGGACAGGGCAGACAGAGGAGGAGGTCTTAGGAACAAGAGGGATCGCGAGCACGGCCCGTCCACACCCCTAACTCTGAAGCAGGGTTAGATCCCCCGGCTCCTCCCCACTTGCAAGCTGTCCCACAGAGGCTCTGTTACCACCTTTGTGGTGACCCCACTCCCACCATGGGGCCTGCTGAGTCGGCTGAGTGTGCAGGCTTCTCCCTGGCTTCCTAGAAATCCCACGACCCCATGGATGGATGTTCCCAGCGTACAGCCAAACCACCCCAAACGGCACTGCTGCTTTCCAATGCTTTAAAGGCTTCCAACCACCATCTCCACCAGAGCAATGTGCGTCTTAAAAGCAGATGCTCCTTTGGCCTAAAGGCCCTAACTTGAATGAAGGGACTGCAGTAGAACCATAGTAACATTGCCAGTAGGGGTAGAAAGCCATACCCAAAGTTTGGAGGGCAATTTGGCAGTATCTGTTCGAGAAGTAAAGCATACGGATCCTTTAACACACTCACATCTACTCTTTGGTCTGTCCTATAGACAAGACTCAAGTTCACAAAGAGGTGTCTACGGGGGTGCTCGCGACAGGAGACGTACCAGTGGAAAAATAGAAAGGATATGAGTGTTAATCTTTCCAGCAACGGTCAGTATGTTATGGCAAAACCATGGGATAGGATATTCTGTGGCAGCTTACAACCAATATGCCTACAGAGACAGATCCAGGACAAGCTGCAGAACAAAACAGAGTGTGATACCAGGAGTGTTAAAAACAAAACAACATACAATCATGCACACGAACTAGTAAAGTTTGGAAAGCATCCACAAGATGGTCTATGGAGCAGGGGGACTAAAGGGGTTGTCAGGCATCTTTTAATGCTTGTATTCATTTTCATAAAGGAAATATATTTAAATATTTGCATGTTGCAAAAAAATTTTTTTAGATTTCATTTATTTATTTATTTGAGAAGAGCGAGAAAGAGAGAATATGAGAAGGGGAAAGGGCAGAGGGAGACGGAGGAAGAGATTAGACTCCTGGTTGAGCACAGAAACCGAAGAGGGGCTGGATCCCAGGATCCCAGGATCATGAGCCAAAGACAGGTGCTTTACCAGCTGAGCCACCTGGAGTCCCACAATGCAAAAATCTTTTAGAACTGCAGACATCTGGAGCTGCCCCGAGTTGGGACTGGAGGGAAAAAAACGTCGCACAAGAGTCCATATGATGGGATAGATGACAATGAGACTTATTCTGGGGGTCACTTCATAATGTGGAAAAAGTGGCTTGCTGTGATGTACACCTGAAATTCATAAGAAACTGCTATCAGTGATACCTCACTTTATAAAAAGGACAAAAAAAGAACATATCTTGGGCGCCTGGGTGGCTCAGTTGGTTAAGCATCTGCCTTCAGCTCAGGTCATGATCCCAGGGTCCTGGGATGGAGCCCCGCATCAGGCTCCCTGCTTGGCGGGAACCCTGATTCTCCCTCTCCCACTCTCCCTGCTTGTGTTCCCTCTCTGGCTGTGTCTCTCTCTGTCAAATAAATAAAATCTTTAAAAAAAAAAAAAAAAGAGCATATGTGGTAAGTGTTGGGTAACAAGCATGTTTACAGTGTGGTGTATATGTATAAGGCTTGCAAAGGAGAAATATGATTGCTAAGAGATAACGTGTTCGGTGTCAAGCTGGGGGTCGGCTCCTCACTAAGCTTTGTCTCAAGAGGCCCAGCTGTTATACCAGGCAGCTATCCCCACCTGCCATTTCCCAAGCCATGGGAAGGATGGAACTCCTCTGGAAAGAATCCCAAGCACGCTGACTAAAACATGCCCTCCTGTTTGGAGCTGAGCCTCTTGGAGAAACAAGCCAGAAGGCCCAACTGTTTCTCAGCTGTTTCTACAATGAATCCTGCAGCTTCCTCCTCTGCTACACAGTGATGCGATCTAAGCATGGGCCAGTGGCTTTGGGATTTCACATGTCATAATACGGGGCTACAGGTGCCCCGGGCCCCGGTGGGTGCTAGAGACCGCCACCTCCTGAGAGAAAGTTCTTGAGTTTGTTTCAATTAGAAGGTAGCTCCTCAAATCAGCAGGCAGCGTTCAGAGAAGCACACAGAACCTGGGGATGGTAGGGCCTGGGGACAGGGCTGAGGGAGATAAAAAGAGGCCAGGGGATCAAGGATCCTTCCTCCCTCTACTGGGTCTCCTGCCCTGTTTAGACTGGAAATAGAATGTGCAATTCTGAGTGTAATTCAGAAGAGGGAAAGGGCCAGCTCTCTGGGGAACCTAGTGGCCGGCTGACTCTTGAGAAGAAATGAATGAGTGATAGAAATCACCCCGGAAGAGTTGCTCAGACGATGAGAGATTTTATTGCTCAGCAGGGCCCTACACACACCTCTTGGTAACACTCCCAGCAGAAGTTGTAAAAGAGGAAGAAAAACCTTTGAAAAGTTCAGTCCTGGTGACAGGTCTATGTTCCACTGTATTTTTACTAGCTGGCTGCTACGTTTTTTGAGTTTGACTAGCTCGAGTCACAAGCCTCTCTCCCCAGACTGGAACCGTTCCTCTTGGGGACCTCTGAGGTTAGGGCTGCTATCAGAAGGATCCGGACAGCCCAGTCACAGGCTGACCTTCCTTTTGACACCAGCCAGGCAAGAGTCTCCAAGGTGACTAGTTCAGAGAGGTCACGCTGGAGGCATGGATTAACCCATAAAGGAACCGGACACGCTGTCTCGTCTGTTGACGGAATGTGAAGATGATCGTTAGAGTTAAGGACACTGAGGTTCCTTCACGGAAATAGGAATTATTGGGTTATTTTAAGTTTTCTTAAGCAAAAAGCAGTCTGCTGTACCAGGAAAATACAAAAGAAGTGGAAAGAAGGCAGAGCACAGAGGGTGAGAAAGAACCAGCCTGCCTCGGTCACCTGAGGACAACCACTAGTAGAATTTCCCTGTATTTCGAACTCCTTTCCATTTAAAACATAAAGATTTTGAATATAATCCATGCTAAATTTTGTATCCTGCTTATTTTTTATCAGGTTCTTTTGATAGGGCCATGTCGAGGGTTTATAAATGACTTTTTTTGTTAAACTATCTTTAAAAGGGTACTTAGGTCTTCCCCAGAGTCCCTGTGCTCCTTGGGAAAATAAAAGGAAATCCAACCTGCCTATACGATACGTGTTTCTTATTTCTGATTTTAAGTTGTGGCCAAAGGCAAAGGGGACCCCTGGAAGGATGACACCAAGGTTTCTCTCTGGGTAATGAGGGAGCAGGTAGCGTTAGCTCACGCTGGTGTTGCAGGACACCAATATGATGACATAGTCCTAACCTTCGGAGAGAAAGGCTTTTAGGGTGCTTTACTCTTTTTACTTAACTAAATATTCTGACTAAGAATAGATATGGGTAATTCTGGAAGATTCCCACTGATGACAGGAAATATGAGACATCTGAGATTTCTGAGTGAAGCCGGTAGGGATATCTCCTTCCTCACCAAAGCCTGAGAGGAGAGGGTCTACTTAAAAACCAACAGTCAACAGTGTTTCAAAGCTATGCTTTCTCCAGAAGTTAGACTGAAATCAATCCTCTGAGACAGGACGATGACCAGTAGGTCAGGTGGAAGGTTGCTGGGGTGATACGCTGGCAAAAGTGACAAATGCTATAATCAACTCAAGTGTTCGCCCAGTGCCAAGGATGGGAGCAGGCCCAGGGGCAGGACAGACTTTGGGGGGCCGTGGGGTCATGCTAAACTGCACTCTGGTCATGGTCAGACAACTGGACACATTTCCTAAGACCCAAACTGTACACTCGGGGTGAATCAATTTTATGGTATGCGAATTCTACATCAATAAAGCTATTAAAGAATCATGGTCAACTTTTAGAAGAAGTCACCATTCCTTCTGCAAGAGGAAGTGCCAAGAAATCAGGACTTGAAAGGGAAACGCTGAATCAATGACCAATCGCCTGACAGAAGATGGTTTTTTATTTGATCCTGAGGTCGTGTAGGACGCCATGTGCTACTCGTCTCCCCTCCTCCCTGCCCCCCCCCCCCGTGTCTTCTGAGTCACTTTTGCATGCCCGCTTTGTGTTCCTCTGCTCTGCTTCTCAGCAATGCCATTCTGTTTATGCTCCCCCACATCTTGGTCAAGAGCAGAAGTATAATTCAGTTGTCTGAAAGAGGCATGTGGGCCAGATGTAAATAGCCTGCTATGCTAAATGATTATTTAAGATGAATCCTAAAAATAGGTGTCTGCTTATTATATGGTTGCAAGGTACCTATTACAGAAGTTGACTAATCTTTAAAAAAAAGTAGATATATTTAAGTCATTGGCTATTTTTTGTAATGTATTGCTTTAAAAGAAATGAAGTCAATGCTAATATTTGCTTCTTGGCTGCCAATGTCATTAACCAGATAATAAACGCACATATGACTAAGACAAGTGACCTGGATGGATACAGAAATCTATAGAACAACCCAGCATGGCCTCATTCCTCAATAAGAGATGGAAGAGCCAACATGGCCTCTTGGGCAAGTCCCAAACTTGCTGGATCTCCAATCTGGTATCTGCAGAACAAGACTAGTATTTCCTCCCCGTGTTAATGGGCAAGTATCATGAGGTTCAACTGAGATCAATGCATCATTCCAAGACACAGCTACAAGGCTGCTCGGACATCACCAAGACCTGACTTCTCATCATCCCTGCAGAAGGTAGAACATCTGCCTGAAAACATACCTAAAATCAAGGAGTGCTTTCTAGAAGGTAAAGTGCTTGAGAAACACAGAGGTTGTGATAACAAATGAACTTGGGAACTCTCAAAGAACTTGGGAGGAAAGGGAAGAAAATCATCTTCAGAATATCTGGGAACTAACAGTGATGATTTTCTTTCCTTGTTTCTAGCCGAGACATAATGAAGTACGTGGGGTGTGCTCAACACTGGCAGGCTTCTATTGTTGTCCAAGATCCAAAGAGAACCCAAATGGAGCTCTACTTTAACCAGCCTTAATAATGTAATTGGAGAGGAAAATATGGGCACACATAAGCCAGTGGGAGACAGTCGATGGTGGAAATAATAAGGAGCGGGACCTATGTCTCAGGCTCCAGGAAAGCAGCAGGGTACAGATGACAGGAATCTGGGCTCAGTCTAGGCTGGAGAGTTAATGGTTGTTTGAACTTCCATGCGTTACTTTTCCAAACCGCAGGCTCCTCATTTATATAAAGGACAAACCCTG
The DNA here is from genome assembly GCA_004023965.1 of Spilogale gracilis. NCBI lineage: Eukaryota > Metazoa > Chordata > Mammalia > Carnivora > Mephitidae > Spilogale > Spilogale gracilis. The sequence goes on along the minus strand of PITA01017178.1, from coordinate 4,297 downwards.
GGGTGCCTGGGTGGCTCAGTTGGTTAAGTGACTGCCTTCGGCTCAGGTCATGATCCTGGAGACCTGGGATGGAGTCCCACATCGGGCTGCCTGCTCAGTGGGAAGCCTGCTTCTCCCTCTCTCACTCCCCCTGCTTGTGTTCCCTCTCTCGCTGTGTTTCTGTCAACTGGATAAATAAAAAATCTTTAAAAAAAAAAAAAAAGGACAAACCCTTAGAGGATTTTTGTGATGTGCCAATGAGCGAACATATACAATGACTGGTTTGTAGTAAATGCTTAAGAAGTCTTGCTGTTGAGGCGCTTGGTGGCACAGAGGGTTAAGCCACTGAGCCATGATCTCAGGATCCTGGGATGGAGCCCTACACTGGGCTCTCTGCTCTGTAGGGAGCCTGCTTCCCCCTCTTTCTCTGCCTGCCTCTCTGCCTATTTGTGATCTCTCTCTGTGTCAAATAAATAAATAATCTTTTTTAAAAAACGAGTGTCACTGTTAATAATAATATAAAATATAAACCATCACCCCTGAGAACTCACAGATTCAGAGACCCATTTATATTACAATGATTTTCTTGAATATTTCATTTCTTTGACCAAGCTACAAACTTCTCTCCATGGAGAGGAAGATAGGGGAGATAGGGGCCACCAGAACAGGAATGATCTGGAGAGGTAAAAGCTAGCAAAACTGGCAACAAGCATCTTTCTGAAGATAGCAATTTTTAGATAATTAAAAAACCACATTACTTTAAACACTGATAAGAACTAAACACATAAGTGCTTGGGAAGCCTGGCTCAAAAGTCAATTAAGAAAACAAACAAACATGATTTTGAAGTAATTTAAAGCTTATAGAAAAGTAGTTAAAAAAAGTACAAAACTCTCCTACATCTTTCATCCAGATTCATTATTTGTTGATGTCTTCCACATTTCACTTTGTCATCCTCCCCATGTACACGTATACACACACACACACACACACACACACACACGCACGCACACGCGCTATTTCCTAAATCATTTGAAGGCAATTTGAATATACACATTTACATGTATATTTGCTCTTCCCCATTGAGCAATTTGCAAATAAGATGCAAATTTACTTTTAAATACAACCATGTGTACTTCCAAAGAACACAGACATTCACTTACATGGCCAGAGTATGATTGTCAATATCAGGAAATTAAACATGAGCACAATAGTATTATCTAATATACAGCCCTTATTCAAATTTCACCATTTGTCCCCAGGAACATACCACCCATCATCCCCTCACCCTCATGACAGGAGCCCAACCAGGATAGTGCACTGTCTCTCTTGTCATGTGCCTTTAGTTGGTCTAATCTGGGATGGTTCCTTGGCCTTTCTTTGTCTTTCACGACATTGACATTCATAGGGTACATTCATATAATATAAAATATAAACCATCACCCCTGAGAACTCACAGATTCAGAGACCCATTTATATTACAATGATTTTCTAGAATACAAAGTCTAGAATACTCATAGACCTTCATTCTGTGCTAGAATGTTCCTTAGTTTGGGTTTGTGAGCATTTTCTCATGATTAGATTCAGGCTCCACATTTTGGGCAGTGACATCACAGAAGTGATACTGTTGTCCTTTTAAGGAATTGCATCAGAAGACACAAGGAGTCACGTGGTCCCATGACTGGTGATGTTAATGTTGATCACTAGGCTGAGATGTGGTTGGCCAGTTTCTCCCCTGGAAAGTTACTGTTTTTGCCTCTGTAATGATAAGTGGTTGGTAAGGAGGTACTCTGAGGCTACACAAATATCTTGTTACTTGGATTCTGGATTTTAGCCTCCGTTGATGGTTCTTGCCCAAATCAAGTATTACTATGAAGGTGGCAGAACGGTACTCTTTGAACTCAGTACCATTTTTCTACTATGAGAGAGAGCTTTCCTTAATCTTTTTGATGTGTTTGTTTGTTATTCCTTTATTGTCAGGATGGACTCATTGATTCTTATTCAATAGGTTTGACCCGCTACTTTCACTGACACAAAACCCGACCATTCTCCATAGCATTTTCCAAGCAGTTCAGCTAGAGGGTCTTTCCTCTTGAACAGCAAAACTCTGCATCACTTGGAGGAACTCACAGATTCAGAGACCGTCCCCCCTCCCCCGTATAACTATTTTCTTGACATCTCATCTCTTCAACCAAGCTATAAACTTCTGAGGGTAGGCACTATCTATCCACACCACCTTCTTTGATTCTTAGTACATGGTAGGATAGAAGACGTGGGCTTGGGTGCCAGGCTGATCCAGGTCTCACCCAAGCCACCGGTCCCCTCTATGCTCCAACTCTTCTCACAAAACAATGACAATAATATCTAGGTCACGTCGGTTGTTGCAAGGAGAAAATGAGATAATGTATGTAAAAGGCTCGGTGTGAACTAATGGTTTCTTCTGTTAACTAGAACTTGTCCTTTGAAGATGCACCTGACTTTTCTCAATCAAATGGAATGTATTAATTACAAAGCCATATACACTTTACAGAAGAAGAGACCTATAGAAATAATTTGAAATGACTGCTTCCTTCTTTCTCTCGCTTTTATCACCACTCAAAGCAATGACAGCAGAGCATGTTAAAGCTATTTTAAGGGTCTCGCTGACTCATTTGAAGAGTAAAGAAGAAATGTTAATAGCACATCTATTCACTGGGACAGTCTGTTGCAAGAGCCCATAGGTAATTGACACCATTTCAGCCTTGGGAAAATGAAAACTCTGTTTCTTCTTCTATCCTGGTGGATCAAATAAATGCAGGGAGCAGCAGCTGGCCTCCTGATAATTAGAACAGAAACTATTTGGGACCTAAGACTAGCTTCAATCTCAAAAGGGGTAGTGGATTTTGACTAATGTTGTCATAACTCATCCTGAAATGCAAAGTCTAGAATACTCATAGACCTTCATTTGGTGCAAGCTACGTAGCAAAACAAGACCACCTGTTTCCCAGTTCAAAGGAAAGAGCATTCTGTACTTCATTGGAGGCTGAAGCTACTAGCAACAGTAAGTCCATTTACCTATATCTATATTTTAAAACCAAGTCTATCAAAAAGGAAAAAAAACCTCTTGGGAACACTGTCCCCAAAACAGCTTGGCTGATCCTACTGAGAAAAACATACACCCACCACAAAGCCCCACTTTCTGATCACCAGATTACAAACAACACTCTGATAGAGGAGAAAATGGCCCTGTGCCCAGTACCATCAGCTCCTTCAGGCTTTCTCTCAGGCGGCCTGTTTATCCCTATAGCTTGGCAGCTCATTCCTAGCTAATGGTGAGTGTTGCTTCTCTACTTCAAAAAAGCATCAAAATGATACTGACATCTTCTATTGCTATTTGCTTCTACAGAAATTACCATTTTTGTAATCTCCTATTTTTTATTATTTCACTGGAACTAAGCCACATCTTTGGAAATCCTAAACAAAACAACAACAACAACAACAAAAAAACCCACGAAATTTCTAGGAGAAGGTACCCAGCAGTGTGCTGGGAAGCAGAATTATGCACAAAGTGCTTGTTTCCTTGTCTACCATGTCTGACTGACTCTGATATTCATGAATGATCAGGAGATATAGATAAAGTAATGAACAGTGCCTTGTATTCAAGCTGTGTGGTATGTTTCATCTCAGGGAAAGGATAAATAATCTTTTTTTTCCTAAGATTTTTTTTTTATTTTTAAGTAATCTCAACACCAAATGTGGGGCTCGAACCAAGATCAAGAGTTGCGTGCCCCACCGACTGAGCCTGCCAGACGCCCCAAAAAGATAAATTATCTTACAGCGTTTCAGATACGGCTTACATAATCAAACTGAGACTTATTACTGCATATGGTCCGTGCGATTTTTTTCCTTCCATCTAAACAAGTAAACCAAATTGACTGACGATTACGTGATGGCAAACACAGCTAAAACCGCGGACTCGATGGTGGTGACGTGAGATAACCACAGCCTCCATCTGAGCTAAGGCAGGAAGTCACTAAGCTCTCAAGACATGAAGGTAACACAATGGACTTAAAACTAAAGCAGTTCTTTCAAAGTCGAGTTACATTCGTCATTTTATTCCTGTTGTTATGACAACAGTTTTAAAAGCAGCACTTCAAACGCTTAGCATCCAGGCATCTTATTATAGATTTGAAAATGACACCTAAGGGCTACAGAGGGCTGCTCCTGGGAGCGCTGGGGGGTCTGCTAATCAAGAAGCCCCGTCAGCACACCTGGGTTCCTTTTGGGCTTTGGCCCCCAGAGTCTCTAACTTGGCTTTTTTTCTACCAACCCCTCCCCCCC
>PITA01017177.1:0-44151 GCA_004023965.1 Spilogale gracilis | reverse complement strand
AATGGTGCAGTTACAGTTTGGGAGCAAGGTTTGTTCTGAGTTTTCTGCCCTGGTAGAGGCTTGGGACATCATCGCTGCAAATGAAATGCTGAACCCCAGGACTATGCCATCCAGAGGATTTCAGAAACTGAACAATGAAAAACCAGTTTGAACAGGTTCTTGATGGGTTTCTTGTAGCTTCCATTCATGGCCAAGAAGCACCTACTCTCTGTGGCATAGATAGTTTGGTCTTTCCAGGGGACTAGAGAGTCTGGAAAGACTTTTTGTCTTTTGTGTGTCACTCTAAGCCTTGTGCAAAGCCATGGCCTACCCTTCCATTAGCCAGGACCCTGCTGACCTGTCAGGAATGTGGGCTTGCCTGCCTGCCTGCCTGCCTTCCTCCTTCTCTCTCTCCCTCCCTCCTTTCCTCTCTCCTTTCTTCCCTCCCTCCCTCCCCTCCTTCCTCCTTCCCTCCCCTCCCCTCCTTCCTCCTTCCTCCTTCCTTTCCCTTTCTCCTGTGACAGTATTGGGCATCAGCTGAGTCCCAGGTGGCTTGCCTTGAAAGAGAACCAGCATTAAGTGGCAGAGGGAAAATAGACTCATCCATATTAATGATAAAAAACAAATTTCAGGAGGCTTCCAGTAGTACCCTAAATCTTCTCTCTTAAAGTGTTGAGAGAAGGAGGTATAGAATTTGAAAGTAAAAATCCTTACATCACTTTACTCCATAATTGAAAGGTGCTTGACTTTGACCCTTGCCATGATTTAAATGGTGATAGATTTAAGTGATGCTTTGTTCCTGACTTAATTTTCAAGATTTTAATTCTTTTGCTAAGTTGGTTCAGCAGCCCTAAGCAGCAGTAGTATTTTGTGTGACATTTTCAAAAGATTGTTTGAGTCCATGGTAATCCCTAAGGTAGCCATTGTGCTAAGATTCTTAGAGAGCCTCTAGGTGCTTGAAATCTGTATGTCACCCCCCCCACCCCGCCCCCAGAGAAAGTCACGTGTTGAGGATGTGAGATTTGGAACTGCACTTAATTCCTATGGCATTTTAAACCTTTCTTTTGTTTCCTCCCTTCTTAATAGCAACAGTGTTTTCTTCCTCTGGTCATCGCCTCCCCGCCTCCCCCAAAGTGTAGGTTACACTTCAGTGGTGGTTTTGAATATGGGAATGGTGAGTGTATTATACTCCATAGTAATTACACTAAGAAAAAATTATTCCACCAAAAATTATATCCAGACTCTAATAGAATCATCTGGAAGTTTAAAAACAAAACAAAACATCACGCTTGGGTCCCATCCTAGACTGACTGAACATAAATCTCTGGGAATAAATACATGTATAATTTCAGAAGTTTCTCAAGGAGTGCTAAATGGCAGCTAGGTTGAGAACCATTGCTCTAGGCCCATGGATGGTGAACAGGAGAGCTCTGGTGAGTCCTTTATGCTTGCTTTTACCAGCTGTTTTGACTTCTCCTTGTTCAACAAATACCCTTGTCACTGTGCCCCTGCTTCACCCTCTTTTCAGGCAGACTAGCCTCATTGTATTGTAGTTCACTGTTCACTAGGACAGTCCAATAGATTGTTCACTTACATGTATACAATGAAAGACCTTTTTCTTAGGGTTCACATTGTTTTACAATGAGGTTGTTTAGTTTGGGAAATAACCAGGTACCTTTCTAAACCCCAGTTTGGGTTTCTGTTTTAGGTGGGGTTCCCTAGTTTTCCTTCCTCACATGAATAAAGGAATAGTCAGGGATGTTTCCAAAGCTTTTTGAGCCAACCCTTAATACTGGTGGGAGGCTTAGGAAAGATCCAGGCTCCCTCCCTCATTGCCAAAAGAATAAGTATTGTTGAATCACTTGATCCAGGCTCTCTGAAATAATACACAGGAGGAATTTCTGCTTTATGACTTTAATCTGATAAACTCTACTTGCTGTGGCGTGTTAGATTCTCTCTGTGTTCCTCTGCTCCCACCAGCATAATCCTAGTCTTATGGATAGCAGCTAGCATGCAAGGCCTGAAACTCAAACCCAGCCTTGATGCAGACTTCAAACAGGATCTGCTTTAGGAAGCTCTGTGATAAGGCTAGGCACTTAACATGACCGCCGCTGGGCTTCTAAAAGGAGCCAGGAAGAGGCATATCCAGAGAATCCCATAAAATTTCCTACTGAGCTTGGGCTTGAAGCAAGTAGCCACTATAACCAAATAAAGCAAAACCAGTTTAACTCTTGTGTTTTGCTTGTATCCTTTTTTCCCTGTTCTCATCTTCTGTATTACATTCCCACTTTTTCTTTGCTCTCCCTTATTTTTTCCATTCATACCTTTCCTCTGTTTTCCTCTCTACTCCATCCATTTTTTCCTTGCCTCTTTGTTTTTCTTCTTCTGTGTGTTCTCCCACTTCTCAGTGTTGGGAGAGCCAAGGATCTTGTATAATTTGAGAATTAGCCAGTCTTTTTTTTTTTTTTTAAGATTTTATTTATTTATTTGACAGAGAGAGAGATCACAAGTAGGCAGAGAGGCAGGCAGAGAGAGGAGGAAGCAGGCTCCCTGCTGAGCAGAGAGCCCCACACAGGCCTTGATCCCAGGACCCTGAGATCATGACCTGAGCTGAAGGCAGAGGCTTTAACCCACTGAGCCAACCAGGTGCCCAGTCTTTGGGGTTTTTATCTAAAGTGAACCTTGGATGCTTTCCTTTATGTTCATTTTCCATCTCACTAATTTCTAGAACCCGTTGGCTGGAGAGCAAGCCACAAAGAGCACCTGTGGCTTAGAACTCGTTCAGGCTGGTTAGAAACAAGGGAAAGAGAATTAAAATAAATCCTTTAAAAAAGAAGTTTATAATATGATTTTTAAAAATTTGTTTTTAAGAGACAAGACCTTGTCAGTCTAGTACCTTTACTAGTACAAGTACCTTTTTTGGTGGAAACAAAGTGAATATTATAGATTGGTACATACTAGGAAAAATCTGTCTTAAAGATAAAACATGAACTTTAGGAGAAAGATTCTTTAAATTTTAAACAGTGAAATAGAAGCAAAGTTATATTCATATGTATGTGGGGACATGCTTATGCATATGTGTATTTGTTTTTACATGTACACATAGAATAATTTAAAAGCATTATTAAGTATATATACAGGTAATTACTGAATTTTAGAAAAGATACAGGCAATGCGGTATTCTTTTTTTCTAGTTTTATTGAGAAATAATTGACATACACCACTGTGTAAGTTGAAGGCACACAGCATGTTCATTTGATTTACATATATTGTGAAATGATTACCACAGAAGGTCAACCTGTTTAAAGCCGAGGGCGTGGGAGATGGTGATATAAAGGTGACAAAATCCAGGCATGTCTGTGACAGTTTTTCTTTTTTTGTATTCCTGGCAATATCATAAATAGATCTCAGAGCGCTGATCTTCTGATTTTTCTTAGCCCGCTACTCCAGGGTGTTACTGGCCGCTAGGCAAAAATGGATCCCTATTCCTGTTAGTGGAGGCCTAGAGGGATTTTTGGTGAGGAGAAAATGTTACAGAGCTAAGTCTCATCTTTGGAGATAGCTCTTTTGGTTCAGGGTTGATGATTTGTGCTCAGAAACCCCCAAACCATCATAACTATTGCAGCCTTTTCCTGTTATTGCCTGTTAGCCCAGGCATGTGACAAGAGCAAGATTTCTAGAGACTGCTATGGAGAAAGATGTCAGTGAGTTTAAGAAGGCCTCAAGACTGATCTGGGTGAATAGCGCTTTTTCAGCGCGGGTTGCCAGTTTTTTTGAGGAAAGTCATTAGTTGGACAAATACATTTCCTAAAATCTTGTAGGGTGCTTACAGTGTTGAATGCTGCGTATAACACCGTGCAGGTGAAGTTACAGTTCAGGTGCACAGGTGGCAGTCTGATTCTTAGGAAGAAGGTGAAGAGATTTGGCACTTTTGAGCAGCAGCTGCTCAGCGTCCTAGAACAAACTGCTGCGTGACTGAGATTTATTGACCTGCCTGATGGAAGGACTCGGCCCAAGCCACCATTTGTCTGTTTCTTCAGTTGACCATCAGAAAGCCTTAAATAATTGTGTGCGTAAGAAATGTCAAAGTGACAGACTTGGGATCAAAGGACTATACATTTTTATATGCTTCTCCCTTGCTCTTCTTCTTTGACTTGAACATTTCAGACAAAACTCATATTTTCTTGTGTGTAGTATAAATAGATTTGTACTCAGACTGGCTGAGAGGGCGTGCATCATGTTCCGGTTTCATGGATGGGTGCCAGTGTGACATCGCTGCCCCCTGCCTCGTGTGCTTGGGGGACACAACTGACCACATGTCTGAAACTATCAGGTATGGCTGAATTTACAGAAAATAGTACCTGGACTTGAAACAAAATATGCAATAGTTTTATCTTTATGCAGCAGCTGAAGTTACTGCATTCTAAACAATTTATGTGAATTGAATTAAGTTTACTGGATTTAGGGACGTTCAGTGTAAAGGTAATCTGTGCTAAATCCTTATGTGAGTCCCACCCGCCACTCTGTTTTGCATCCCCATTTGAAAACCCACAATTTAATCTGTTTGGATAAGGTAGATTCTTGCTTGGTTAAATCATTGCAATTTATACCTACTGAGGAGTAAATTACCAGACTAAGCTCCTTAGGGGCGGTGCATAACAAAGAGCTTTGCCACAGGTGCTGGGGAAACCTGCATTCACTTTCTGTATGCAGGAACTCTAATTCAGTCAGTCCAAATGCTTGGAATCCTAGAAAAAAACTTAAAAAACTTTAGCAGCAACTATGATGTTTGCATTCACTTCATTGCTTAAAAGATGTATCAGGCCATGATGGTTCCTGTCAGTGAAGATGGGTCACAGTTTTAGTATGACCCACACTTTCTACTTGGAGCTCACTATAGTAGGGGATAACAGATGAGAAAACCAGTGACTAGTATGTAGAAAATGTTAGATGTCATTGCTCTTGTGAGTGTGGTAACTGCTCCGATAGGGGATCCTGTGAGCCTTGGCTGTAAGAGACCCTGACTGTGCCTGGTATTGCTAGAAAGGCTTCATGAAGTAGATACATTGCAAGGTCAGCATCTGGCCTGAGATGAAGGTTAAGAGGGCTACAGGGCTCAGTTTCTCCATCTGGAAATGGGGATAACAATCATCCAGGTCTACAGAGTTGTTATGAGGATTCCACAAGACTAATGCACATAGTGTGGTGGTGGTCCTGGGAATTGAGAAGCTGCACATAGAGATAGCTATGTCCAGGTCACTGGTCTTTTGTTCCTTTGAAGAGAGTAGCACTGTCCTCTATTTTGCAGATGCTCAGAGAGGTTAATTTGCCTAAGGTTATCCTCCTAGAACTTGGTAGGGCCAGGCTTTGAACCTAGATGTCTCTCTCTTGGTTACTTCTTGTTCTCTTTATGCTACTCTGGAGGCCCAAGATGATTCCAGCTGCTTCCTGCTCCATTATCCTCTTAAGTGCCCCACTGAGAGGAGTCTGCAATTGCCTGCCCCTCCCTTCTCTGCCTCCTGGTCACATGAGTCACTGCTGAGCCATTTGTGTCAGAGAGGGAAATGGGGGCTTGCTAGCGCGTGTAGCAATTTGCTGTGTGTTCTTGCTTATTTGCTGGGGACACCAGCAGAGAAGTGTTCATCAAGAGGCATCATGTTTGTTAAGGGACCACATGGTGTATTTTAAAAGCTCTTAGCTCTCTCTGGCATCATCGATTGTGCTTTAACATAAGAAATAAAGCGACACTGAGCCTTTTATTAATACTACACATGTTTTCCATTTACCTTTGACTGGTTAAATCTGGTATAAAATGGAAGCTTGCAAACCAGCCTCCCTGGGATGTGTAGCTTCTCTTATGCTATTTATGCTGAGAATCTTCATTGAGCAGGGGGCACACATGGTCTCTGCCTGCAGCTAGGGCCCTGGAGTAGATTTTCTGCTTTCCTCTACTCTCTTGGTGGCATGGGTTGCCTTGTTTGATGAATCTTGTGGACATGGGTCAGTACTGAAATGGGCGCTGGTATATGACAACTGGACAAGGTAGATATGTGCTCCTGTATTCCGATGCACACTTTTGTATTTTGTATATTTGACAAAACTTTGTATGTTTGACAAAGCCAGTATTTGGAATTTACATGAAGTTTAGGAACTTGGAACTCTGAATTTGGAATGATTCTTAGAGATCATGTATTTATTTTACAGATCAAAAGACAGATTAATGATAGTGGCAGTGGCCGTAACACTAATATATTTGAAGCCAGTCACTTTCCAGGGTGCTTTGTGTGTACCTTATTCGATCCTTACAGTGACTTTATGAGACAAGCAATATTATCATCTCCATTTTACAGATGAGGAAACTGAGGCAAAAAGAGATTCAGTCGGTTGCCCAAGTCACACGGCTGGTAAGTGGTAGAACTGAAATTTGCACCTAGGCTCTCCGGCCCTGTCAGAATCTCTGACCTTGGTTCCTCCACAGTAGCTTGTATGTGATGTACCCCTAAGTCACAAACCCGGGCAGAATGATTGAAGATGGGAATCCCATTCTTCTGAGGGCTGAACTCCATCGGTGATAAATAAAGTTATTTTAGCTGTGGAACCCTTCCTTAAATGGAGATTTCTAGATGGTGTAACAAAGTAAATAAGCAAAAACCCAGTTGTTGTGATTGAAGTGGTGGTAGGAGGGACATTAACCATTTATTCAGCCCTTCCAGTGGCTTCTCAGAAAACCACATGGGGCATAATTTTGAAACTCTTGCTTTAGGGATATGAACTTCATATTGATGTCTTTTTGGCCACAGTTAAAATCCTAGCAGGGACCAGGTACCCGTGGTCCCATTCTCTCTGCTCTGTACACACTTGAAGCAAACTATGATGCTTTTGTTGCTATTGTTGTAGGTTTGCAGGGTCATTGAAGGTCATCAGAATCAGGTGTGTACTGGAAAAAGGCCTTCCTGAGAGTCTAAAGGGGGCATCCACCCCCTTGCTGGCTGAAAATCTTTGGGCTAGCTTCACCATTGTGATCTGCATATGTACTGGACAGTAAGTTGCTGACTTTGCCGCTTATCTCTTTGCTTGGACATTGTATAGTGCACCCTGGGTCATCATTCTGAACATTACTCTTGTTGTAATTACCTGATTTGGCTCTGTGTCATTCATTAGACTATGACCCAGTCTTATCTCTGTGTTTGCCATGTGGAGCCCTGTTCAGCAGTAGTTCAATAAATGTTGGTTGAATTTTTTGGAATCCCTTTTTAGGGTTCTGGACTGTAGATGTAGATTTAGAGGTCAAACAGGTTGACACCGACTTGACCCGCAAACATCTTCTATGCCAGGACTTTATTTCTTGTCTGTCTCCAAGTAATGGAATAAAGTTGGCTTAGTTGGGATGTGAGTTTGGCCAAACAAAACAAAGCAAAACAAAATCAGTCTGAAGATCATATTCCTTTTGAAAGTTATAAAAAAAAACCCCAAAGATTTAATTTTTAGACCTTTCTCCCTCAGAGAAGGATTTCTTCCATTGTAAAGGATACTTGTGGGGGAGAAAAGAAGGATGAGAGTGTTTAGGAAAAATGGGCCCCACTCCATAAGAGTCACTTCAAGCTCTCAGGTATATTCCTTTTTGGCCCACTAGCGGACTAGTAACCACCTGTACATGTGTGTGGGGGCGTGTTTAAAGATTTTATTTATTTGACAGAGACAGTGAGTGAGGGAATACAAGCCAAGGGAGTGGGAGAGGGAGAAGCAGGCTTCTCACTGAGTAGGGAGCCCGATGCAGGACTCCATCCCAGGACCCTGGGATCATGACCTGAGCCCAAGGCAGATGCCCAACTGACTGAGCTGCCCAGGCACTCCTGTACTAGTTTTTGAGAGGTGAAGGTAACGTAGCGGGAGGTGAAGTATATGAAGTCAGGAACTTGGTGAGGTGCCAGGGAGGATGAAGATAGGATAAGAGTAGGAATCTGCCTCGGCCAGTAGTTCTGAGTGTGATCCTAGAGTGTATACTAGCAGCTTCAGCATCATTAGGAACTTGTTAGAAACACACATTTTCACATTTCATCCCTCCTGAGTCAGGGGTAAAGTATGTGTTTTTAAAAAACCCTACTCTACTAATCCTTTTCTCCTAACTCAAACATTCCTGATTGTTGCTAGTTTTTAGTTGATCCCTATGATATACTTCACTTACATGCCAGTTTTAAAGGAGGACTGTTGAGGAGACATAAAGGGATCTCTTTGTGTTCTAAAGGTTTTTCCCAGAGTTCTGTTACTTGTGTTATTAGTGTCTGTTGCTTTTGTTCAGATTCAGCACTGAAACAAAATTAAGATTCTTGTCAAGCCTTGAGTTTATTAATAGCTGTTTCATTTGTTTAGTGCTAATGTCAAATGTCTGATATCTGCAGAGGAAGGGCTTTATGAAAACATATACTTTTTAAGTGTTCCACTAGGAGAAGCATTGTGAAGCCCACAGTTTGCTAAGATTAAGCAAATAAGTATAGTTTTGAGCTCTCCTCAGTGTAATGAGTGTGGTGGTTAAGAACACAGCTTGAAGGGGCTTCCATCGGTCGGAGTTCACACAATTTAGGCATTAAAAGAATGATGGTAACTGAATGTAAAGCATTGAATTAATAAAAATTTGTGAGTCTAGTGGTGAGAGGTAGAAAAGGAGAAGGGAGGAAGGAGAGGGGGAGGGAATTTCTTTGCACTCTTGGGAATGATTATTATGCCAAATCCTTATTCCAAAAATTATAAATTGGGAAAGAATTAAGTAGTCACTCTGCCCTTTAATGAGAAACTATAGTTCTTCTATGATTGATAAAGGGAGAATACTAATGAATAAAATGCAGAAAGAAGCATAGGATATCAGAATTTGCACCCTGCAGTGAAATATTTGATTTGGACAAGGGTCCTTGGTGGATGGCAAAACCATTAGGTTAAAGGATGTGAGGAACACAGTGATCTTATGGTATCAAGGAATACTCGACAAGTCACTTGCAAAGAGGAGAGTATATGTCTTTTTTTTTTTTTTTTTAATTTTATTTACTTATTGACAGAGAGAGACCACAAGTAGGCAGAGAGGACGAAGCAGGCTCTCTGCCCAGCAGAGAGCCCAATGCGGCCTCAATCCCAGGACCCTGAGATCATGACCTGAGCTGAAAGCAGATGCCTTAACCCACTGAGCCATCTAGGCGCCCGAGGGAAGCATGTCTTAATAGGGGTTTCACCACCTTAATGAGTCATCAAACTCAGCATCATGAGTGGTAGGATAGCCTGATGGCGCACGCCTTGCCTTCTGATGGCATGGAACGTGAAGTCCACGGTGTCACCAAGGAGTAGTTTTGCCAAAAATGTTTAACCTTCATCTAATCAGGTCTATGGGAAACACAAGGGATAGATAGATCAATTAACGCACACTAGGTGGAAACAGTCAGATAAATCCTGAACGTGGGACGTTCTCGGGGTGCCTGGGTGGCTCAATTGGTTGTTTACCTTTGGCTCTAGTCCTGTAGGACTCTTCTCTGCTCACTGGAGAGCCTGCTTCTCCTTCTCCCTCTGCCTGTGGCTCCCCCTGCTTATGCTGTCTCTCTCTGTCAAATAAAAAAATAAAAGCTAAAAAAAAATAAATAAAAATTAAAAATTAAAAATATGGGACATTCTCAAGGTAATTGGTCTGTCTGATCTCTTCAAAAAGTCATTGTCATGAAAAAAAGTTGCTGGTGGGCATTATGTGGATTATGAAGCACTGATGAAACAGCCATATGCAATGCATACATCTTGATTGGATTTGGCTTAAATAATAACTGCTATAAAAGATAGTTGGGGGCAGTTGTGGAAATTTTAATGTGGACTGGATGTCAGATTGCATTAGGAGCTTATTGTTAATATCTTAGGTGTGAAAATGTTATTTGTATTGTGTTAGAAGAATGCCTTTATTCTTAAGAGGTGCTTATTAAGTTTTCGGCATTAAATTGCCCAAGATATCTGCAAATCTCTTTCACATGGTTCCATAAGAAATAAATGTATGTAGCATGAGTGAATTTGGCCAGATGTTAACAAGTTTGAATCTAAATAGTACACATATGAGTTTTTGGTCCATACAACAAAGAAGGGTGGGTTGGATTCAGATACTGAGTGTGTCAAGGCATAGCCTTAGGTAGTTCTCTTATTTAAATGTTTCTCAGGGTCCAGTTGGGTGTAATAATAATAATACCACAGGGTATTGTTGAGGTTAATTAGTGACATATTTAGCATATAAAACATATTGGTATAGTACACAGCATGTCAGTGCCTTATACAGGCTAAATGCTGAATAAATACTAGTATTTGTGATAATTTTGACTCTAAGAGTCAGTATTGAGTTTAGTGTTACTGATTGAGCATAGAGAACAAGTGGGTCATGTTTGATGATAACTTGACTCCTGAAAGGTACGGAGTCCGAGAAAATTTTACATTTTTGAGGTATCTAGTTGATCCGTGCATTCTTGCTTGAGAATACCTTAGCTAGAATTTCTTATCTAGAAACTTTGGGGGTATTTAGGAATACCTTATCTAGAAATCTCCTGGTGTCTCGGTGTTATGCATTGATTTGGAGAAAAATTCAGTGGATTTAAAGGAAAGACTTACAAAGAAGTGAATGAAATGCTGGTATGAGGCTTTTGTAACCAACAGGTAGCCAGATGAACATGTCTGAGTTAGTTTGATTGTCTTTACAAAAGACCATCTTAGAACACTATATCTGTATTGAGCCTTTTACTGTTTAAAAGGTCCTCTTTAAGAATTTCCTTGAGAGTGTTAAAGTGAGCTCATTTTGAGAAACATGCAAAATTTTCTGTAACTTATTCTTATCTTATGAAGTGAGTGATTAGAATGGATTAATCATTTCTCATCACAGAGGTGTGTAGCAAGGAAGTGGTAGGTTATTTTTTTGTTCCTCTTTGTGGTCCATGATGCTGTTGTAAATGTCGAAGGAAGAATTTCAAAAATATTTCAGTTTGTTCAGAATTTCCAACTCTAAACCATTGTCAATACCAGTGAGTTTATCCCTTATTTTACCTGTCTGGGTGTGTTGGATGCATTTTTCTCTGGGACTGTCCTTTTCCTTACAGTGCCCCGAAGGTTCAATGTTTTTTATAGTCCTGTGGACTTGGTTCAGATGTCGTGTGTTAAAAGTGCAGTGGTAACATTGCCAAAAATGGATAAATAGCAGTAAATCCCTAATGGCTGGCCTTCTGTTGTCTGCCTGTCCCAGTTTAGGATTTCGGGGACGCATAAAACTTCACTGGCAGCCAGACATTATGACCAGGGTTTCCTCAAGAGCTGGACCCTAGAGTGGGGTGGAGCAGAATTGTAGTTCTGCTGTGTGTGTAGGGCGATAGTGGAAGCTGTACCAGGTGGAGACTGGTATGACATCCAGGCAGAGTCTGGGCACCTGTGCATAAATGAAGTTGTGTTTCAGTGGTAGGTTACAGGCCTGGAGTAATCATTCTGAATGACATTTTTGGACTTCACGTCTCCGGTAGACCTGTAAGTGGTAGTGTAAATAGTTTGTGGATCAGTGAATGAAGGGGTGTGAGCTGCCTGGGTGGCTCAGTCTGTTGAGTGTCTGACTCTTGGTTTCGGCTCAGGTTCTGATCTCTCAGGGTCATGAGATCAAGCCCTGAGTAGGGCTCCACACTGGGCGAGAAGCCTACTTGAGATTTTCTCTCCTCCTCCCTCTGTCCCTCTCCCAACTCCTCATGTTCTCTCAAATAAATAAATAAATAAAATCTTAAAAACAAATGAAAGGGTGTTAGATGAAAAGTCTTAAAGGGTCTGACCCACCTAAAATAGGTTCTTCCTCCAGTCTCAAGACTAGAGGAGGGGCATTACCCTGCAATGGTGAATAGTGAGAATTTGGGGAGGGATTGCATAGGCCCTTGTTGCGTAGGGCAGAGTTTTTTTTTTTTTTTTTTTTTTAAGATTTTATTTATTTGACAGAGACACAGTGAGAGAGGGAACACAAGCAGGTGGAGTGGGAGAGGGAAGAGCTCCCCACCTAGCAGGGAGCCCATTGTGGGGATTGATCCCAGGACTCCAGGATCATGACCTGACCCCAAGGCAGATGCTTAACGACTGAGCCACCCAGCCGCCCCCATAGGGCAGAGTTCTTAACAACAGATGTGTACAAGAGGTCAAAGTTAAGAAAATCCTTAGAGAAAACAAAAAAATGAGGCCAGGAAACATGTCTGTATTGCTCAACAGTAATTACTTGATGTTCCCCTTAGTAGGTATGCAGTGAGTATTTATTGAGTGAGAGTGTTGAGCAGGTGAATGGAGAAATGAAGCAGCCTGTGCTTTTTGCCAACTGACCTAGTTGCAGAGGAACAGGTGGAATGCTAATACTGTGGATTCCCTCAGAGGCTAGTTTCCATGATATTTCATTGCTCAGTGAAGGAATCTTGTGAAGGCTTATTAGTTCAAACGATAATCAGTTTGTGCAGCAGAACTGCAAAGTAAATATTCGTGTCCATTTTAGAGATGAGAAGACTGAGATTCAGAGATTTGAAGTAATTTACAGGAAGGTCCACAACCAAGAAGATCCCAAGATCTCAACTCGGGTCTTTCAGCTCTTGAATGCGGTTTTCCTTTTTATGTCAGCAATCAATGCTAGAGACAGTTTTGCTTTGGAAATGGTTTATTAAATAGTGTCTTTGTTTCATCTTAGAGTGATGAAATTATTAAACATGAAGAGATAAATAAATCAGGAAAAATTAACATACTGGCCAATCCCTTTTGCTCTACTTGTTCTGCTACTCATCATTTGGCTGATTGAATAATGAAGAGAATAAAGCTAAATGAGTGGAATAATCTGTGATTCTTTTTTCCCCCTCCAAAAAAACCTCCCTTCTACTTAGTGGGCTGAAGTTATTAGAAGGAAATAGAAATCCCAGTTAATCTTAACATAGGTTACTTACTTAGGAAAGGAGATATTTCAATTAAATTAGCCTTTCTGTTGCATTGTATTGCTGGAGACAGTTTTCATTTTGCCCACCCAGCCCTTAAATGACTATGGCTCTAAGGAAACCAATGTTACTGATAACTGAATGAAAATATTTAGACAGACACACACAAACAAACCCAAAATGTGTCTGAGAAGGATGTGGTCTTTCAGTCATTCAGTGAGGCATTTGGCAGAGATGGGTTACAGAGATAAAACTGTCATGGTTTTCAGAAGTCATCCCAAGACAGCAGAGAGGAAACATGACAGACACTGGAAAGAGGCCCTCTCTCAGATGATAAGTAATATATATTTTATACTCATATTAATATTTCATTGGAGAGAAGGTCAAAATCTACATTTAAATGGAAATATTTAAAAAGCAGAGGCATAATATTTGACTAAGTGAAACACTCAGGGTTTTTCAAGAACACAAGCTGTACCCCTGGGACTTGAGCCGTCCAGATCTGTTGTTTGTTAGAGCATGCTGGAATATTTGAATTACTTTAGTCTTGTGGGTAGATCTTAGCCCTGGAGTTTGGGAATCTTACTTCCCCCACTTCTTTTCCCTTTGTCCCTCAATTGTGTTACGTGTTACATAACATCATGGCCTGTGCACATGGTCTCATTGGTCCTGTAAAGTTATTTAAATCTCTAGAAATTCATTTTGCCCATCCTATGGAATGGATATAACAGGACTGTGGAAATGGGCTTAAACAGGATGCTTTTAGTTATAAGTCAGGGAAAACCTCACTAACAAAGTGTCTTACTAGGAGTCAGGAGTAGGAGGTCCCGGAGTTGATTTAGAGAGACTCAAAGATCTAGGCTCTATTCATCTTTTAATTTCTCTTTGACATTCATAGTATGTTAGATTTTACCCTTAGGCTTGTGACCTCATGGTTATAAGATGACTGCCATAATTTCAAGAATGACATCTTTACATCATTCGAAATAAGACAGAGGATGCAGTAGCAGAAGAATCTTCTTGGTACATGTTCCTCCTTGGTCCATGTTATTAAAGGGGGAAGATTTCCCCAAAAGTCTGCACAGAGGTCTGCCCTTACATCTTACGGACCAGAGTTGGGTCTCATTACCAGCTGTCCTTCCCCTGTTGGTGAAGAGAATATCCACATGACCATGATTAGCTTAGAGTACTTATGCTTGATATCTTGAGGGTGGGCACATTGCCTCGGTCCTAAACTCAGGGCTCTGTCATAACAAAGAAGGGGGAATGGGTGTTGTCTGCAACACTGATGCTCTTGTGTGAGCTTTTGAGTGTGAAGTGAAATTGTACACAAGCCTGGTTTTCCTGGGTACTTAGTGCTTTCTTACTGTGTAAGTGGCTACAATGGCATGAATCAGAAGCATTCTGGACAAGGAAAATTGATCATTTGGCCGACTTCTAGAGAAATCACAGCAGGGAGGAGTGTTTGCAAAGGAAAGAAGGGAACAGTTCTTTAAAGTTATGCTGGTGAACCAGCACCACAGTGGGCAGACTGGAGGTGAGCTGAGATCATCCAGTGTTCGCAGATTTTTCTTTTGCATTTCTTCTCTGTTTTCTACCCATCCAGTCAGAGGCAGCTGCCGATGTAGTTGCTACAGCTGCTGAGGCTCTTGAGGCCGTCTTGTGGTTCTTTTCTGGCACTTGAGGCTGGGCTGGCACTTGAGGTACAAATACATGACCTATGATTCCTGTTCTTAGGAGTCCCACGGAGAGGAGCTTCACTCTTCTAGATCCCTCTGGCCTCTTGACAGAATGAGGGCTTAGACCAAATGACCACTTCCCTCTCTTCTCACTCGCAAGTTTTATGATCTTTTTCGAGTTTTTTCGGGATTAATTTTTTTGTCAGTGGCTTTTGTCAAGAACGTTGTGCATATGCTTTGCTTCCAGGAATACTGTTGCTCACCAGTCTTGCCTCTGTCAGTCAGGTGAGGTCTGAGAGTGCAGAGAGGAGAGGTGGTTGATCGCACTATGATTATTCTAGACCATGCAACTCTCTTAATGCAAGCCAAGATCTCATTAGCCCTTTTGGCAATCTCATTACTCTGCAGCTTTTATTGGGTTTACAGTCAGCTGAGATTTCTAAGAACAGTATTTGGAAGGTGACTTTGCAGAGACTTGGGGCACTGAACTTCTCTTGTTATTTTCTTCCTTGATTTTGTACCTGGCAGTGGGCCCAGAATCCGGATATTGATAATAAATATTAATATTGGAGCTCTCACTATGTGAAAGGTACTGTGGCAAGTACTTTGCTGGTATTGTTTCATTTGGTCTCCACACTGGCCTTCTGATCTAGGCTTTGTTAATTCCTCTTGTTACAGGTGAAGAAACAATGTGGAGTGGGACTGAGTAATTTGAGCACCACCATATGCTTAGTGAGTGGTCGAGGCAAGACTAAAATGCAGGCCGTAGGACCCCAGAGCTCACGTTCTTATTGTTGCAGTGAAACTATGGCACTTTTGTGTTTCTCTTTCTGCTCCCTTTTCTCCCCCTCTCCTGTCTAGTACTTGTGCAGTTGCTTTGACATATTATCTGTCTTGACATTCAGATTGGCTTATTCGAATGCACTATGTAGAGATGATAATGTTATAAAGTACTAGACCCTTAGGAAAAGGGTTTATTTGTTCATTTGCTTGTTCATTCATTCACTTCTTAATTCATGACTGACTGAGTCCCTGAGGTGTCAGACTGAGTGTTGGGAGTCCAGAGAGGAGCAAGACCTGGTGTCCTGACTTTGAGGAGTTCATGGAACTGCATGGTGAAAGCAGGCTCCATCATTCTCTGTGGGTCACGGTAAAGACTGCAGTTCGTTATAAATGTGATGAGTTCAGAGCATAGCATCTACTCTGCCTCACTGTGGCCTCTAAAGCAGGACTCATCTTTTGAGCCTCGGTACCAGTACATCTTTGGGGGTCCACATGGCCTTCCTCATTCTACCCCAAGTCAGTGAGCTACTTTTCCCTTCCTTCAGATTGATTCGTTGTTCAAAAGGCTGGTGCCCCTAGGATTGGGGACCTATGAACGTACTTTGATACAGAAGAATAAAAGACTAGAATCCAGCCTTTGCTCAGGTCATACTTTGCGAAGGGGGCAAGGGTAGAAAGCTGAGCAAAAGACACTTCAGTATGAAGCAAGGAGGGAGCCACAAATGAAGGATGAGGGCAGAGAACTGGAAGCTGGAGGGCTCTAAGCTTTCCAAGGCCTGACGCGGCATTTCTAGTGTCTGAAACAGCCCTGCTGTGCCCTATTCCTACACATGCACTGTGTGATCCTTCCCAGTTCCTTCCCTCAGTTTCCTCCCAGGACCTTCCTCCTCTGATTAGATTTATTTTGCGGAGTAAGAATGGGGGAGGGAGAAGGAAGCTTCTGAGTCTACATAGAGAGAAACTGAGGCACAGAGTAAAGAGAGTAGTCATGTGTGCCTTGTCCTCTTAGCCTTTAGGGATTGTCAGAATGTTGTCATAGATCCCACGGTATGGTATAAGCCACACGTTCCCTCACGGGAATGGGCTCCAACCCCCTTCCTCACCATCTGTGGTTGGGTCTTTTTACCTGAAGAACAGCAGCTCCCATCCCAGGGAAGCAGCTCCTTCTAACAGAAGGAAAGTCGATTGGAGTCTGTACTGCATTGCCCCTACCCGTAACCCCATTAAGGGGTTGTAAATAGTACTATAATGATGTCTCAGTCATTTGTTTTGATGTATCCGAGCTTTTAATAAATCAGCCACAGCTTGCTTAATAGGAATATGAGAGCAGAGTGCGTTGCTGCCAGCAGCTGCTAGTAAATTATAAAGCATTCATCTGTTTTATAAGGGAATTAAATGTTTGTTCTCTTTTAAGGGCTTGTGACTAAACAAGGGCAAGGAGGGGGTGTGCAGAGGCTTGCCTGATGCCCGTGCCCTCTCAAGTGCAGTAACAGTTCCAGGTGCCTGGGGGAAACACCTGTAACCAGAGCCGTGTGAATTACAGTGCCCCTAGGTAAACCCTGTCATTATCGGTCGCTACTCCATGTGCATCTCCAAAGCAATATTTATTGGATTACATTTTTCTTCCACTTCAAAGGATTCTGTGAACTAGAAGTCCCATTTCCCCCACCTCCCTCCTTTTATCTTAAGACTGTCTAGGGAAGGAGCATTAGACGAACCATATATCCAGCATGACTGACGTTCAATTGTCTGCAAAATTGAGTTAGCCGATTTTATTTGACTTTTATGTTTACATTTGAAGTGGACCTTTTTCTTTCTTTTCAATACCATTGGCTTTATTTATCAAATAATTTTGAGAGGGAAGGCAACAGAATCAGTGCTTTTGCCATCATATAAAAACATGGGATCTAGGTACTCAGGATTCAAGAACTGTTGGAACTTATTTTGTGACCTTTGACAAATTGTGGAGGCTGCTTGAATCTGTTTCATTATTTTTCGTCATTTAAAAATTTTGAAATAATTATGGATTCACAGGAAATTGCAAAGATAGTAGAGAGTGATCCTGGGCACTCTTCACCCAGTATCATGGTCGTGTGTCGTTTTATGTCCTTCTGCACATGTGTAGAATTGGGTAATCATCATTGTAATCAAGATCCAGAGCTAGTCTATCATCACAAAGCTCTCCCTAGTCGTACCCCTTTATGGTA
Organism: Spilogale gracilis; assembly: GCA_004023965.1. Taxonomy (NCBI): domain Eukaryota; kingdom Metazoa; phylum Chordata; class Mammalia; order Carnivora; family Mephitidae; genus Spilogale; species Spilogale gracilis. Next base: position 26,565 of record PITA01017177.1, on the reverse strand, counting down.
ACACCCATCCTTTTCCCTCTCACCTCCTTATCCCCGTAGTTTTGTTGTTTCAAAAATGTTACCTAAATGGAATCATACAGTATGTGATCTTTTGAGATTCCTTTCTTCTTACTCAGCATAATGACCTTGAGATCCATCCAGGTTGTTGCTTGTACCAACCACAGTTACTTCTTTTTTATTGCTAAGCAGTCTTCCATGATGTGGATATACCACAGTTTGTTTAATCATTCATTTATGAGGGACATTTTGATTGTTACCAGGTTGGGGCAGTTACAAATAAAACTGCTAAGAACCGTTATTTACAGATTTTTATGTGGGCATATGTTTTCATTTCTTTGTGACACATGCCCAGAATTGCAATTGCTGGGTCATATGGTAAGTGTGTGTTTACTTAAAAAAAAATTACCCAACTTCTTCGCAGTGATTGGACTGTTGTGCATTCCCATCACCAGTGTATGAGACAGTCACCTGATCAGCATCCCTTCTGTAGATGCTCTCTGCTGAGCTGAGCAAATGTTTCTTTTTTTATCTTCATAAATGTGTGTTGAATTTTGTCAAATGCTTTTCTTAATCAATTGATATGTTAATGTAATTCTTTTTTGTTTGTTTGAGCCTGTTGGTATGATGGGTTGATTACATTGATTGTTTTTCAGATGTTGAACCAGCCTTGCATCCCCGGAGTAAACCCTACTCTCATGATATATAATTCTTTCTACATATTGGTAAAGTTTATGTGCCAGTATTTTATTAAGGACCTTGGGGTCTATATTCATGAAGGATGTGGTCTTCTTTTCTTTTCTTTGGTACTGCCTTTGTCTGGATTTGGTATAAAGCTACAACTTTGTAAAATGAAATGGGAAGTATTTGCTTTCTTTCCTTTCTAATGTAGGGATTTGTTGTTACAAATTATTCTCTGAGCACCACTTTAGCTCCCTTAAACTTGATGATATATTTTTATTCAGTTTAGTAAATCACTTAATATTATTTGAACCTTGTTCTTTAACCTATGGGTTATGTCCAGGTGTGTTCTTTAGTTTCCAGATTTAGTTTCAAGATTTTTCGGTTATCTTTCTGTTATTTATTTCTGTTTCACTTGTATTGCAGACAGAAAACTCAATTTGTATGATTCAGCTCTTTAGATTAAAAAAAATGAAATTTTTGTATTAAATCCCAGGATATGGTCTATCCTAATATTTTTTTCCAGTGGTCATTTGAAAAAAATGTGTATTCTGCTTTGTCAAGAGAAGTCTTCTATAAAGTCAATTAGATCTTGCTGTTGGTTGATGGTGTTGTTGAATTCTTTTACTTCCTTGGGGATTTTTCTATCCATTTGCTCTATCAGTTGTTGAGAAGGGCATGTTTTTAATCTCCAACTATAACTGTGTATTTGTCTTTTTCTTGTTTCAGTTTCTATCAGTTTTTTTTTTTTTTTTCACATTTTTAACTACTGTTTGGCACATACACATTTAGGCTTTTTTCTTGGTGGATTGACCTATATATCATATAATATCCTTCTTTGTTCCTATTAATTTTCTGCGTTCCAAAATTTACTTGACTGGATACTAATTTAGATACTCTTGCTTTCTTCTGATTACTATTTTCATGGCATATCTTTTCCATGGTTTTACTTTCTACCTGTCTTTTTACCTATCACTATACTTGAAGTGAATTTATTAAGGATACCATATAGTTAGTTGGATGATTTTTTAAATATATTCTACCAGTATTTTGATTGATGTATTTAGATGATTAACTTTTATATTTTTATTTTTTAGATGATTTACTTTTAAATAAAATTGTTGATACATCAGGCCTGCCTGTTTTACTTTTTGTTTGTTGCCTCTGAGTTTTGTTTCTGTTTTCTTTTTCCTCACTGTAGCTTGAACATTTTCAGAATTCAAGTTTGATTTTTTAAATAGTATTTTTGAGTGTATCTCTTTGTATAGATTTTTAAAAGATTTATTTATTTATTAGAGGGAGGGGCAGAGGGAGAGGAAGAGAGAGAATTTCAGGAAGACTCCCCACTGAGCAAGGAGACACATCAGGGCTCTATCTCATGACCCTGAGATCATGACTTGAGCTGAAACCAAGAGTCAGAGACTCAACCAACTGAGTCACTGAGGTATCCCATCTTTGTATAGATTTTTTTTTTATTTTGGTAGGTGTTCTGGGAAGGACACACATTTTTTTTTTCCCCTAAATATTTTATTTATTTATTTGACAGAGAGAAACACAGCTAGAGAGGGAACACAAGCAGGGGGAGTGAGAGAGGGAGAAGCAGGCTTCCCGCTGAGCAGAAAGCCCAATGCGGGGCTCAATCCTGGGACCCCGGGATCATGACCTGAGCCGAAGGCAGATGCTTAACAACTGAGCCACCCAGACACCACCCCCCCCATTTTTTTTCTGGGTTTTACACACATAACTTCTTGTAGTTTGTTAGTTTTGATATTTTATCAGTTTATGTGAGGTATAGATATTATCATCTCTCATTTAAGAGAGAATTGTTTTAAATATTTTTATATACATTGAAAACTATAATTGATAGTATTATTAAGTTGTGCTTCAGTAGTTAAACATGATTTATAGAAAATTTAAGAACAAAAGAAAATCTGGAGCAGCACCTGGGTGGCTCAGTTAAGCATCTGCCTTCAGCTCAGGTCATGATTCCAGGCCCTGAGTAAGGCTCCCTGCTTGTGCTTGCTCTCTGTCAAATAAAAATATAAAATCTGTTAAAAAAATAGAAGAAAATCTTTTATGTATACTCATATTTTTGTTCTCTCTTCTTTTTCTTCCTAATATTTTAAGACCTTCTATTTGGAAAATTTACTTGTGCCATTTGTGAAGGTTATACTTACTCATGAAATTTCTTGTTAATTTTTCTTCATCTGAGAATGTCTTGATTTTCTGCAGGCTGTTTTGCTGGATATAGAATTCTGGGTTGATACTTGATTTATTTGAGTCATTGAAAAGTGTTGTGGCGGGGTGGCTGGGTGGCTCAGTGGTTAAGCCTCTGCCTTCAGCTCAGGTCCCGATGATCCAGCCCTGCGTGGGGCTGCCTGGTTGGCGAGAAGCCTTCTCCCTCTCTCACTCCCCCTGCTTGTGTTCCCTCTCTGGCTGTGTTTCTCTCTGTCAAATAAATAAAATCTTTAAAACAAAACAAAACAAAACAAGTGTTGTGGCACTTCCTTCAGACCTTTATAGTTTTGGATGAAAAAGAAACCTACTCTCATTCAAATTGTTTTTTTTCCCTACTGTATGTAACGTATTATTACTTCTAGATATTTTCAGAATCTTTTAGTTTTCAGCTGTTGGACTGTTCTTTAGTTTTCAGAAGTTGGACTGTAATGTGTCTTGGTGTAATTTTTTTTTTTTAGTCCTGTTTGGGGATTTCTCATTCTCTCATATTCTTGAATCTGTAGGTTTATGTCAAATTTTGGGGATATTTTCAGCCATTATTTCTTTGAAAATTTTTTTAACCCCACTGTCGAGAATTTCTGTTCTTTTTGTGACTCAGAAAATGTTAGATCTTTTTTTTTTTTTTTAATAGCCCCACATTTCCCTGAGGCCCTGTTCATTTTTTTCAACTTATTATCTTCTTAGTTTTATTTTATCATATATAATTTTTTTATTATTTGGGAAGATATACTTACTATAAATGTTACCATTTTAATCTTTACTTTAAAGACTTTATTCATTTGAGAGAGAGTGAAAGAGAGGTCGTGAGAGAGAGCATGAGCGGGGAGGAGAGGGAGAAGCAGGCTCCTTGCCAGCAGTGTTCTCCGAAGCCATTCTGGTGTCACTCTGGGGAGTGGGAGGTGGAAGGGAGTTGTGGCACATGTGGAAGTCTAGGTTTTTCTAGTGTGGGTGGGAATGGATCCACAGGTTTTTACTGGTGTTTGGCAGCAGTAAAGCATTATCTAAATATTTTCTGTCTTGCTAGTCTGTGTCTTTTAGGTATTTTGGCTGGAGACAGCAGGCTTTTCTCAGGATTTGTTTTGTCTGTGCCTGTTGATGCTCTGGGTTCCCAGTTCCTGTGCTGCTTAGTCTGTAATTTATAAGGCAAAACGAAAGCCTGGGGAACTTACCACTTTGACATTCCTTATGTCCCAAGGCCCTTAGCCATTCTGCCTTTTCTGTCTGCCTTCCAGAGTCGTCTTATATATTTGTTTTATACATACTCTCTAGGACTTTTCACTGTTCTTACCTAAAGTAATAGGGAACAGTACATCTATTCCATCTTTCTGGAACTGTTTATTTTAAGAAGGTTAATAGTATTAAGAATATTAATAGTAATTATTGTACACCTGCATCATGATTTGCTATGTCATTGAATCGAGCTAAAAGTGAAAGAAGATGAGATACTTTAACCCTGTTTGGCATTAGTTATTCTTAAGTGGCGTAGGGACATCATCTTGCTCTGAGCAGGAGTTGCATGTGAAGATGCCACAAAGGAATGATAATCTACACAGACTCTCTTTTTCTTCCTGACACTACCCTGCCTATCCTTCCCTCTCTCTCCAGCATATTCCATAAAGAGATTTTACTCAAACTTGTGGTTTTCAGTTTGGAAACCATAATATCGAACGTAAGTACTGAATAACTTACTAGTAAGCACCTTGTAATTGCCAGGCACTGTGCCAAGTGCCTTTCAGTGATTTTCTGCCTTCGCCTTAGTAGGTGCTATTATCTTTTTCTGCAGCTGAAGAAAGAGAGGCTTAGAAAAGTCAGATATTTTCTAAAACTGATCTCATAAGTGGTAGAGCTGAATTTGAACACCGGTCTCTCAGAGTTTTAAAGTTCATGCTCTTAGCCCCTTCCCTGTCTTTTCTCTTATACTTCTTTAGGCTGAACTCTTTAATGGTTTCTCTTCTGTTGGTTAAGGGCTAGGCAGAATTCTTAAACATTTTATTATTTTTGTTTGTTTGTTTCAATAAAAAGTAAAAAAAAAAAAAATACCACCTAGACTTTACCCAGTATTGCTTTCTTATAATGCCATAGTGGTTTTATCTGCAAGTGTGTTGGGGTCTGCCTTTCTTTCTTTCTTTCTTTCTTTCTTTCTTCCTTCCTTCCTTCCTTCCTTCCTTCCTTCCTTCCTTCCTCTCTCTCTCTCTCTCTCTCTCTCTCTCTTTCTTTCTTCAAAGATTTTATATGTTTGACAGAAACACAGCGAGAGAGGGAACACAAGCAGGGGGAGTGAGAGAGGGAAAGCAGGCTTCTTGCCGAGCAGGGACCCCGATGTAGGGCTCGATCCCCGGTCTCTGGGATCATGACCTGAGCCAAAGGCAGTTGCCCAACCAACTGAGCCACCCAGGAGCCCCTGTTGGGGTGTTTCTTAATGCTTCTTGGAAAATAGGAGATGTGATCAAGTTACTGTATTATCCCAATTGATTCATCTTTACTGTCACTCTAATTTTATTTCTGGAAGATTAAGTAGTTATTTTTCTCACTTCTCTGCTGGAGAATGGTTGAGTGATTCATTCAGCAATTATTTATTGACTACTGTTTGGTTATCAGGGTGGGTAGGGGCTGGGGATATTCAGTAATGATGTGTTTCTTTGTTCTTGATACTGTTCTGTGACTATAGTTATATCTATATATATGTGTATATATATGTCTTAGCAATCTTTCAATTTCTGAGTCATCGATAAGATTTTACTTTTTTTTTTTTGTTTGTTTGTTTAATTAATTTCTAGAGGATGGTCCTGTAGAAAGCTTGTGAGAAAAAAGTTGGCTCCATTTTTAGGAAGATCATCATTCTTCTCATGTTAGGTACACCAGTGTGCACAGTTGATTTTTCCCTACAGATAGAGACATTGTAGATGAATCTTTGCCTCTCAAGTCTCTGATTGTGAACATAGAGCAAACACCCTTGGGAGACAGGCTGCCTTTCTTGGGAGCAAAAGCAGCTTTTTGAAACTCAGGGTTTCTCTTTTTTAATAACACTTCGTGTGCAGGTGTCCTCTGGCCCGTTTTCCCCATCCTGTGGGAGTTCGGGCTCACGGAACCAGCACAGAACTTGCTGGGACTCTGGCTCCTGCAGTTGATATCAGTGTTCAGCTGTCCTGCATCCCTCACTTGGGAGTTGCATATACTCAGCCAGCACTCACGAAGCCATGGCGCCTGTAATGTGCCTGGTAGACCTAGTCTGGGTAACATAAAGCTTCCCCTGAAGAGAAAAAACTGGCTTCCAAAGCTAATGCAAGCTTGCAGTTCATGGGTAATCTAAGTACTAAACTGGTTTTGCAGTTGTGAAATTAGTGTCTTCTGTTTCTCACTATGGAATTGTGGAACATTACTGTGAGGTGGGCCTGTTGGGATGCATTCGCTCAGACCACTCCTATTATACACAAGAAACCTGAAACCTGGAGAGGTCTCTTGACTTCTGCCTCCTTCCTGTGACTGAGGTGGGACTGGAGTTCAGCCTCCTAACTTGAAGTCCTGGGCCCTTTTTGTTTTATCTCCTGGGATGCATATGAATGATATTTTTCGTTGATATCTGAGGGGACATTATGAACAATAGCAGTCAGTACCGTTTCATCCTGACCCTATTTGCACTCAGGATTCTTCCTTCTCAGGGTTTCAGTTTTTCCAGCTCTGGGTGCAGACACTCTGGGCACGTGGCATAGTTGGTCCCTAGTTGATCTAGGTAAAGGTTTAAATTGTTTCATTAGTCCACATTGCTTTGTTTCTTAGACTTCCAGCATTGGTCATAGTCAGTGTAACTCAGACTTATAATGAATGCCTCAGGGAGATAGATGATTTTTTGTTTTATTTTTCAACAAAGGGAAAGAGAAGGGCTGAGAATGATGGGCTCTTGCCACGAGAGCCCCTGATCCAGGCTTCTGGCCTCTGCTTTTTCACTCTTAGTAGCTTGTCAGCCAGCTTTTACTTTAGGTCTTTAGGGATAGAGAATCCTGGAGGCCCTCATTTGGCTTATTTCACTGTGGGATGGCTTCCATCTTAAAAAATCCCCACCCTCCACCCCCCTTGGATAGTTAGCTTGTTTGTGGCTTTCCAAGTGATTTTTCTATTTATGGAGTAAATAAAATTTCTTTGTGTTTCCTGCCTGAATGTTCCCGGTTATTGGAATCATTTTTTGCTTCTTGAATTTTAGGTAATTCATTATTCTGTATGTTTAATTTCCTTGATGGCCCTCCTGATGCAAGACACAACAGATAAATGGGCATTTCAGAAGTAGGCCAACTCCCAAGGGAGCAAACTGGGCTCTCCTGCCCAGGGCCCATTCCCAGGGCTTCGTCCCTCAGCCTGGACCTACCAGTGGAGAGGTGATCTGCAGGGGTTGGGGTCTGGGAGCTGGGCTTTGAGAAGCATACTTTAATAATATATTTCTTGTGTCCTTTCCTCACTTTGTAGTGGGTCTCTTGCAATCCTTATTTTGAGAGATTAATGCCTTAAGTTGATCTTTACTTCTGCTGTTTCCCTCCCTGTGTGTCGCCTTGGCATTGATCACTCCTTTTGGCATTATATAGTAGATCTTCCAGATCCTTGGGTTTCCAGTTTTGATTGATCTTCGTCTCCTAGTTCCCTCATCTAATTATAGACTTAAGAGCTCAGTGCATTAACTAGTCGCTTGGCCTTGTCAGATCCGTTAACTACTGTCAGTGTCAGTTTTCTCAATTGGGTAATGAGTCCCACCAAACCTAAAAAAAAAATCAGTGAAATCATGCATGGGACATTGCTTTGTGAACAATAATTTCTCATCTAAATATAATCTCTCACTGTTGCTGTCACCCTTGTTTCTTCGGAATAAACAATTACATCAGCTGAGTGAGTGCTAGCCCTGGAATATTCCACGGGTTCCCTTGGCGGTTGTTGCCTTTGACTGGTGGTGTATTGGGACATTTGTACACAGTGGAACAGGGACTACCAAGCATTTAGATACCCACATTTTTGCTCTTCAAGGAACTGCTATTTCCCTTTAAAAAGCTAGGATTTCCACAGCTCCAGAGGAAGGGATGTATGAGACCTGTGCCCCCCCTCCCCCAGTTAAATCAGTTCAGTGAGACTCTGTGCACACAGTAATCCTTAAGGCCTTTGCCTAGTCCTTTGGCCCCAGGCGCTTGGAATGATGGATTTGTTGAGAGTCAGACATGTGCAGTCTATTCAGGCGAACACTGACAGGGCTCCTCCTCTCTTCCCGCAAGCTAAGCAGCCTCTTTGGAATGTCTAATGAAATCCATGCTCTTGCATGCTGCATTAACACAAAGCGGGCAGCCCTGGAAATGAGCCCTAAGAGGTATTATTACTATATGTTGGTTTTTATTTGCCTGTTTTGACAGTGTTGTGCAAAAGAGGGCCCTGCTGATGCAGCCAAATCACAGAAAGCTGTCTTTGCTGTCTTAACTTCTCCTTCTCAGGTCTGGTGGTAAGACCTGCCTGCCAAGCCTTCTCTGAAACAATGCAAAGATAGAACACTGCCTTCTTCCTGATAATAGGACAGGTTATCACTGCTTTTTTTTTTTTTTTTTTTCTTAAAGATTTTGTTTATTTGACAGAGAAAAACACAGCCAGAGAGGGAACAAAAGCAGGGGGAGTGAGAGAGGGAGAAGCAGGCTTTCTGCTGAGCAGGGAGCCCGATGTGGGACTCGATCCCAGGACTCCGGGCTCATGACCTGAGCTGAAGGCAGTCGCTTAACCAACTGAGCCACCCAGGCGCCCCACTACTTTTACTTAGTACTTTGAAGGGAGGAGAATAGGGTCTTGGTGAGTGCTTGAAATTTTGTTTATTTATTGCCCTGGAGATACAGATAATTAGTTTATTATATAAAAGTTCACATGGCATCCTCTGAGATTAAAGATGTGATAGCTGAAATTGATTTGTTTTTTAAGATAGCCCAGAAGTGGTCTATATTACACTAATAAGATACGTGGCGGTTGTTTCTCAATGTTTGAAATTTAATTTGTACTTTCAGATGACTGTTCGGTAAGACATTTCTTATAGGTGATGAATAGCACTGATATGCCAAGGGAATTTTCTCTCAGTCTCTGATTAAGTGGAAATCAGGCTGCTAAGTCTGGCAAGCTTAGGAGTGAATTCTTGGCCAGTCCCAGGCCTATATATTGCCTTAAAGAACAGTCGGATGACACCTGGGGCATTTTGTGGAGTCTCATGAGCCAGACTGTGCTTCATCTGTCGTCTCAGACCTCCTCAGACCCCAAAACAGCCTTCTCATAGAGGTGGCCAAAATGAGGATCTAGCGTGTGGATAGTTCAGTGCAAATTCATCACCACTTCCAGGAAGTAGCATTGCGTGCAGGTCCTGCCTGTGGTTGGTACAAAATACCATTTTTGTATGTTCAGGATAGGAGAAGTTCTGGTTGTTGCTGTTGCTGTAAGACAGTCACCTGGATATCAGTGGGTTGGGTTGGGTTTAACAGTAATGGTTTAAAAAAAAAATGAGGTTGGAGCTTATAAGTTTTAGTACTTTGTTGGATAGGCACTACTTTTCCAGTTAAGTCAGAGCTAAACCTTGCCTGTCCTGGTGGGATAGTCACTTCCTCTCAGTCCTCTCAGCTGTGAAGAGATGTTGAACTTAGTGACCTTCAAGGTCTTTTCTCTCTGACTTTCCTCTTAACTTCAAGGTGGGTCCTAAATCTTGTTTCATTCATTAATTCAAATACCTTCCCTGATGAGCTGCTTTGTTTGTTTGTTTTTTTTTTTTTTAAGATTTTATTTATTTATTTGACAGATCACAAGTAGGCAGAGAGAGAGGGGGAAGCAGGCTTCCCGCTGAGTAGAGAGCCAGATGCAGGCCTCTATCCCAGGACCCTGAGATCATGAACTGAGCCGAAAGCAGAGGCTTTAACCCACTGAGCCACCCACACGCCTGAGCTGCTTTATTCCAAGAATGAAAGGGATAGACTTGCACCTTCTCTCTCCTCCCTTCCCATTTGGTGCTCTGATGGAGTTAGCAAATAGAAGGGAAGGTGGCCAGAAGGCAGTGCAGCCTTGAGAACTAGGAAGAGAAGTGAAGGTACTGCAGAATGTGAACACCTGGGGTGCATCTTTTGAATTAAAAAAAAAAAGACTTGACAGAATAAAAACTAGGCCTGCCTTATTCTTTGAGGTCATGAGGACTTGGTCTGGGTACCTGTTTTAAGCCCTGCGTGGTCAGAGACCAAGTCTTAGATTTATTGTCCTTACCCTGACAGTGCCTTGTGTAGACCTGGACATCATGTAGGTACTGATTGTTTCTCCTTTACTTAACTTCCAGGAAATCATTGCAGTTGTCAAATGAATAGGATTATTAGTATATTAAATATTACCTACAAAGGGTCCAAGCCTGTCGCATCTTCATCATCCCAAATACTGTGTTCATTGAAGCAGAGAACCTTGTCAAGACAGCCATTACCCACACTTACAAATGAGAGCAAGCGCTGTGAACAGCTGGTTGAAAGTTGAGGGTTTTGTGCTTTCAAAAGAAACAAAGGAGGTTTAAAAATATTTCAGTGGGAAATCTTTCCAGTGGAAGTCTTTCAAGACTTACTTAAATATTTTTTTTAAACAGAAGTAGATATAAAGAAGTCAGTAGAGGAAAAAAGACAGTGGCTATAAGATCTTTATGTTATGGTCATGTTAAAGCTCTTTGTTAAGTTTCAAAAAAAAAAAAAGACTGTTAGCTTCCATGTATCCTGTTTTGCAGGATAATTTTCTTTTAATGCATCCTCAAAACTGACCTGAGAATTTGCTGACATGTCAGACAAGGTGACAAACAGAGAGAGACAGTTTTAGTAACTAAAGAAGTCCTTGTTCTTAGATCCATGTTCATCTATTTGTGGCTGTTGATTCTAGTCACCTCTGTCCTCATCTCTGTCCAAAAGTGGGCATTAAACCTTTCTCTCGTTTGGATGCTTGCTTTGTAGATTTAGGAGCAGAAGAACACGTGAACATGCTTGGCTGTCCAGCTGAAGAGGTTGTCACCAGCTAGTTGACTTCAAGAGCCAGTCATCTGGGTTGTGCAGGACATTTGTTACTCGATAATTCCACTTCAAATACGTGCTCTCATGTTACTACATTAAATTCCTCTACTCTGTTAAGCCTATCAGGGCCAGAGTGAAAAACGTCTTACTGGAGTATCTGAACTTTAAATCATGGAGTTTTAAGGCCAAAAGTGACTTTCAGGGTCTGAGGCAGGACTCCCAAATTCACACGTTGCCCGGGGTTGGACAAGTAGCATAAGTGAATGAATTAGACAGGTATAAGCGGGGCGGGGAGCAGTGGGGGGCTAGGAGAGACTGCAGAGGTGCTCCAATTCACAAATGTTACAGACCATTCTAAGGGCTGATTCAGTTGCCTTTTTGGGGACCCTGGACCCTATGTTTTGGGTTTTGTATCTCCTCTTTCAGTATGATGACCTGAGTACACATAAGAAAAGGCACAATGGGGTGCCTGGGTGGCTCAGTTGGTTAAGCGACTGCCTTCGGCTCAGGTCATGATCCCGGAGACCCGGGATCGAGCCCCACATCGGGCTCCCTGCTCGGCGGGAAGCCTGCTTCTCCCTCTCTCACGCCCCCTGCTTGTGTTCCCTCTCTGGCTGTGTTTCTCTCTGTCAAATAAATAAAAATCTTAAAAAAAAAAAAAAAAGAAAAGAAAAGGCACTTGTCTAAGGACAGACAGCTAGGGAGGTCCAGAGCTCGATGCTCTGAATCTCAGTGTGGTGGTCTTTTTACTACACCATGAAGATATCTAAATGGTAAGGCAGGAACACCTTGTTTTACCCTAGGTATTAAAAACTTCTTTTGCTGAACCATTGCTTTTTTAAGAGAGGTCACAGAATAAAAAATACACTAATCTTAAGGGGTAATCTGATAAAACTTTATGCATGTGTACCTGTATGTCACTATCAGTCAGATCATCCCAGGCTCTTTCCACCTGAACACATGCTTTGTAATCACAATTTATCACAGAACCAAGACACTTCTACTTTGAGAGCTGGTCCATCTGTCACTGGCTCCCTTTCTCTCCACACTGCTCCTTCCTCACCATTTCCCACTTTAGATTGTTGTAAGGAGCTATAGCAAACACAGGGCTTTGCTTAAATTTTTCCTGCACAAATCCAACAGAATGTTGGATCTCTAAAGTGAGCGCTCTCTGCCATTGCCTCACCAGGAACTAGGTGCCAATACCCATAGACTGTAATCTGCTTTCAGAGGTTCATGACAATGCTGTTGCTTGTAGTGGCAATGCTTTATAGAAAAGCACATTTCGTGGTGTCTGGGGCTTTAAGTCTTTAAACATCTGCCTTCGACTTAGGCCATGATTCCTGGGTCCTGGGATCGAATCCCGCATTGGGCTCCCTGCTCAGCGGAAAGCCTGTTTCTCCCTCTCCCACTCAACCTGCTTGTGTTTCTTCTCTCGCTGTCTCTCTCTGTCAAATAAATAAAGAAAATCTTTAAAAAAGGAAAAGAAAAGCACATTTAGGTCACATGCTGTTTGGCATGCTATTAGGTATTATGATTCTACTTTTCCTCTGAAGGAACTTTGTAAGTTTATTTCATGATTTTATTAAATCAAAGGCCCATGTCTCACTGCAGTGGGCATAGGGCTCAAAAACCTGGTGACTGACTCACTGAAAATAGAAATAAGGCAACACCCAAAACAAAACCCATCTAACAGGCAATGCAGCTTCATTTAAGGGGCGGCTGGGGAAGCTGGTTCCCAGGCTGAAGCTGTTAAGCAGATTTTTATGCAAGGCTTCAAGTTACTAAAAAAGCGGGATGCAGTATGTCTTTCCCTTTGATTTGTAGAAGAGGGTGGGAAGCAATGCTGCCAATCCTCCCCACCTCCAGAGTTTTACCATATTCTGAAAGCAATGCTTGAAGGACATATAATGGATTTTGACTATCTCCTAGTGCACGGATTAACAGAATTACAGGGGTGTGCTACCTGGTGGTTGGGGAAATAGGGAGGATGCTAGGATGCTATTCTCTTTTTTTGGATGGACATGGTGCTGCTTTCTCTTGTCTGTGGATGTTCCCTATAAAGCAGTCTGTCACTTTGAAAAATGCACACACTGTACCATCTCACAGTTATAAAGGTTAAGTAAGCATCTTGAGCAGTGCCCCACCGCTTTTGTACTTTCCTTAATGTCAGCTGATAAAGGATTATTGAAAAAAGCTTGCAAGGAGATAAAAGGCTTGCAGGTTGAGGTTGAACAATTGAAATTTTCTGTTCCCAGTGTAGTAAATTACCAGTGGCAGATTTAACGTTTGTTAATTATCAGAGCAAAGTACTAAGGATTGTTTTCTTTTGCCTAATTAATTACCTCATCTGGAGTGGAATGTTAATTCAGATAAATGATTATTTCTTAATACCTCTGAAGCCTTCCTTGGAGTCTCCTGGAATTGCCAGTCCCAAAGTTTGGTTTCCTTACTTTCTGAGGAAAGAGATAGGGTAAGAGACCAACATGGCTACTCTCCTGGCCTTTTCCTGTATCAGAAGATGGCTGGATAACTTGTTTAGACTTTGGGTGATAAGTTGGTTTGCTGTGTGCTATTTGGTAGAATGCGAGTTGGCTTCCTTGAGTTTCGTGCCTCATAAACAAGATCTTTACTTAATCTTATGCATGGTTCTGAATTTAACGTTGGACACTCTTTGTTTTAAGATTTTTACTGATTTATTTGACGGAGAGAGACACAGCCAGAGAGGGAACACAAAAAGGGGGAGTGGGAGAGGGAGAAGCAGGCCTCCCGCTGAGCAGGGAGCCTGTTGCAGGTCTCGATCCCAGGACCCTGGAATCATGACCTGAGCTGAGGGCAGATGTGTAACAACTGAGCCTCCCAGGCACCCCAGACACTCATTTTTATAAAGACTTTTAGAAAACTCATTTTGGGGCTCCTGTAGTGAACATTAAAAGATAGTGTCCTTTGGAAAGGATGCTCCAGTTTCTTTAACTGGCTTTTCATCTTCAAGTCCCATTACCTCCTCATGTTTACCCTAATGTCCTAAGAATTCAGAATCCTAGACAAAGGTTTTATTTTTCTTGGACCCAAGTTCTATAACTCTTAATAGTTAAAAGGATAACATTCAAAATGGTAAAATCATAATTTTCATACAGATATTAAATATACACATATCTAAGATTTTATTTAACTTTTTATTACATGAGAGAACTCACAAATGTTACATCAGGGCTAAATGAGAAGCCAAAGAATTGAATTTATATGTAGTAAAGGAATGTTGGAAAAAATGTCAGGGAGGCCCCTGGGTGGCTCAGTTGGTAGAGGGTTGGACTCCTGGTTTAGGCTGTGGTTGTGGTGTCTTGGCCCTGGGATCCAGCCTGGTCAGGCTCCAGAGCAGGTGGGTGGTCTGTTTCGGATTCTCGCTCCTCCTGCCCTCCCCCTGCTCTTCCCCCTGACCTCCCCCTGCTCTCCCCTGGCTCATCTCTGCCCTGGCTCATCTCTGCCCTCACTGCCTATCTCTCCCAAATAAAAATAAAATCTTTAAGTAAGTGTCAAATAATGAGGCACCTAGGTGGCTGGGATGGTTAAGCCTCTGCCTTCTGCTTGGGTCCTGATTTCAGGGTCCTGGGATTGAGTCCTGCCTTGGGCTCCTGGCTCAGCAGGGGATTCTGCCTCTCCTCTGCCTCTGTCCCTCCCCTTGTTCTTGCTTGCTCTCTCATTCTGTCTCAAATGAGTAAGTAAAATCTTTAAAAAAATGTCAAATGAACACAAAACTTGACTTTTTCAGGGGCAGGAGCAGGCTTCTTCTGCAGGACAGAAGTTATTTGCATATCTATAAACAGCTTATGGAGTTGTAAAATAGCCTAAAGACAAAGGTACTTGTCTGGTAAAATGAGGCACTCAGCACTCCAGCTTTCTCTGAAAGGAATCCCAGTAATCCCTTCTGCTTATTTTGGGGTCAGAAGTTTCCCCTTACACAGTTTTGTGTGGGATTTTGGTCATTTCTGTAGAATGTTACTGTCTCCTCAAAGTAGATTAGAGATAAATTATGTGATTTATTTTTCTTTCTAGAAAAGAGAGCTTAAAGATCCCTGGAGAGAAGGGCCTGTAGATCCAGGCCACTGGAGATGAGGTCTGGTAGCATGTGACCAGTCACCCTGGAGTGAATACTCCCTCTCTTCTTCAAGATGTGAAAAGACAGCGGGATTCTGTCTAAGATTATCTGGAGGGTAAAATCAGGAGCCTGGTATTAAATGGATTGTCCTGTTTTCTTTTGGTGTTGCCAAGCTCAGAGCTGTTGAAAAGGATGCTTGGGGGCCCGTGGGTGGCTCATTTGTTTAAGTTACTGCCTTTGCCTCAGGTCGTGATCTCTGAGACCCATGATCAAGCCCCGCATCAGGCTCCCTGCTCAGCAGGAAGCCTGCTTCTACCTCTCTCATTCCCCCTGCTTGTGCTCCCTTTCTCCCTGTGTTTCTGTCCTTCAAACAAATAAGTTAAAAATCTTAAAAAAAAAAAAAAAAGGATGCTTGGAATAATGACTCCTGAGCTAGGAAGTTGTTTGTTTAGCAAAAGGACTCTCGAGACACCCTGCTCAGGGACAACCCAGTCCTACCGCATGTATGCACTTGAGTCTTCCAAAGATACTAGAGATCTGGGGGTGTGGTGGTGTGCTCCTGGATATATATCCATGTATATGTATGTATGTATCTGTGTATGCACACACATATATGAATGGAAATAAACGTATGCATTCATGTAACATATAAGGCCAAAGTTGGCTTTAGGGGGTCTGCAAAGTTGAGCAATTTTGTATTTTTCTCAGACTCTATTGTGTCTACCATCATATTCTCAGAGAGTTTTATCATTCCCCAAAAGTTTAAGAGTGTTGACAGACATTATGTCCTCCATAATTATTCTGAATCTGTGTATTTCTACGTGCGTGATTAGATTAAGATTGTATCTAATTATAGCGTTTCCTTCAGTAGCCACAGTCGGATTGAGTAGTGTGACAGCCTTGCTCAGAGCCGGGAGGCTATACGTGTACCCTTCCACAGCAGGCCTCCGTGCACTGTGGCTGAAATGAAGCCCTGGAAAATAAGGACCATAATACCATGAGGTGCAACAGCCTCTTGGGAGAAGCTGACCAAAAGACCTTCTGCCTTCTACATGGTGTTGGGTGCTTGCGAACCTGGGGGGTCACCAAGGCCTGCCGGTGACTCCTACTGACCATTGACTTGGGCTGTGGTTCTGATGCTTGGAAGCAGTGTGGGGGTGGGAGTGTTAGTCCCAAGTAAAAGAAATTGCTGTCCCTCCTACGCATAGATGTATCTGCCTTCAGATCAGGATTTAGAGCATACCAAGCAGGTGCCATGTCTCCAATAACCTGTAGTTCGTTTTAACATTGGGTAGATGGCTGGGAGATGTTAAATTCAAACACTCCCACATTTCACTTTGTTTAGGAAATAACTGTAACAGAGCAAATTGTTTCCTCTCCCCTCCAGCCCCCACCTTGCAGCCAAATGAGGGCAAATCGATTCATGCTCCACTTTTTTTTTTGCTGTTTCCTCTGTGCTGAGGAAGGCATGGTGCGGTGCTCCCTTGCCGCTGCCGTGTGCCGTGTGCTTCCTTGCCTTAATTTGTCATCTGAAAGCAATTTTGCCCAATTAAAGATGAGAATTAAATTTCAGTTGTGGGGCTTCTGTGCAAAGGAAATGATGCATTAATGAACACACAGATGTCATCTTGCAGCCATGCTGTTTGCAGAACACTTTCTTTAGGACTCAAATAATAAACGGGCCCCCGGCAGCAGGAGCATTGTTCACTCATTGGCATACCAAGTGGAGACACTCACATTTATTTGCAAACCATTTATCATTCTGTAGACCGAGAGAGAAAACATACTTTATCTAAGATATTTGAAATAATGACTTTTCAAATCAGATAACGGGGACATTAATGCTAGGTGCCATGCAGTAAATTGCATAATGCCATTGGATTGGCACTGAAGCTGTGATTTGTGATGATGCTAATGATCTACCCAAGTGGAAGGGAGTTGGGTATAAAAAGAGAATATTCCTGAAAATAGATAAGGCAACTAGTGGATTAAAAGTGTAGTGGGAGAAGGGGAAAAATGTGTAGGATCATATTTCACTTATTGGAAGACCCATCTGCTCTTCTGTATACGCATTATGTAAGTTTTACTCTGTATTACCAATATCTTGTGGGGTGGATGGGAAGTTCATATATCTGCCTTCAACTGTTTTATAACTCAGACATGAATGAACAGAAAGATTTATGTCTTGCATGTGGAATATTCTAGTATAGCAGGCTTTTTATTTTTTATTTTTTAGAAATTGTATATTTAGATTGTGATATCCTATGCACTGCTTTGCTTGATGACTGTGACTTCTAGGTGGGAGAGAGCAGCAAGTGGGGAGTGGGAGTTCAGAGGAGGTGGAAAGGGTTTCTGTGAGATAGCCTTGGTTTGTGTGGTCTGTGGGCCTGGGCCATGCACATGCTCTTTGGCCGTCCTGATTAACGTGTGTTTCCAGCGAGTGCCCAGACCTGTATCCAGTGTGTCCTGAGTTACTGTTAGTTTTTTGATTCGATAATCTCTGAAGTGTGCAGAATTTCTAAATGTGTTTTGACCACAGAGGGTTCTCTGTATCAGGGGGCATCCACTCGGGTCACTGATGTCAATATAGACGAGATGTCACCTGAGACCTTCTAATCCCCTACCTCATGGACCCTTTCTCATTCTTCTTCCTTTGTTACAAAAAAGTGTCTGTAATGTTTGACAAGGTTTAATGGTTCTCTCCTTGAAATGTTTTCTGTGGCTACTATGACATCATATTTTTCATTTGCTTCATCCATGTCTCCTGCCAAGGCCTTTCTCTTCTGCTCTTATTTCCTTTTCTAATCCCCTATCACTGTACATACTGTCCTGAGTTCTGTTGGGCTAACTCTTCTCATTTGCAGACCTCATCAATGTATGTTGTCCATTATCGAAATGTCATTAATGTCCTGATTTTTATTTCCAGTCAAAAATTTATCTCCCAACTCCATAATATATTTCTTTCTGGAAATTTCATTAGAAGATAAATGTGTGTTGGATACAATGTACCTTTTCTTAAATTCATTCTTTCTTTCTTCTCAGTAATGGCCGCTATATTTTCTGGGTGTTTCTGGCTAAAGAATTAATTGGTATTTGTAGTCTTTCCTTTTCTTTGCTTCTCATGAGTTCCTCATCCTATCCTTTCCTTTTTTTCCCCTTTTTTTGCTACCTGCTTTGTTCAGGTCCTCATTACACATCATCTGCACAGTTTCAGTAGCCTCTTAACTACTCTTGTGGTCCTGGTGGTATCTTTCCCCAAAACCATCCAGCAGTCCTCTGCTTATTTTGGTACACCTGTTCAAAGCCTTCTATAGTCTCCTGTTGCCTGACAGAGAAGCCCAAACTTCCTAGGCCTGGTGATTAAGCCACCCCTTCCCTCCCTCAACAACGCAGCCTTACTTTTTACTAACTTTTCTATTATAGGTGCTTGTTCTGTTTTCCTCATTCTTCTATACCAGCCTTTCAAAATCCTGCCCCAGCTAAAGCCCAGCTCAGATGCCTCTTCAGGCAACTTCCATGATTTTCCTGTAGTATGTACTCTCCCTCCTCAGGGAGCAAATGGGTCACTGTACTTTGGTTAGGCCAGCTGTCACATACTGCAGGTGTTCTTAGTTTTTGGTGGATTAGAATTGCTGTGATAGCAGGGACCATCTTATACCTTTAGTATTTTCAGTAGAACTTGGTTTGTTAACCTTGAATTCAGTATGTTATTGGAAGTACTTGTTGGAAGAATAAGTTGTAGAACAAGCTCTTTCACATAACAAGTGCCTAGAGTGTCTTTAGTTTGATAGACCTAGGTGAGATGAGGTTACAGTGTGCATTTTTAAGGCCTTTTATTCCGTCTACTGTCACAATATGTGCTGGTTAGAAAGGTAAGACCACCAGGGCTGAGTCAGTTTCCGCTGTGATTGAGAACTGAGAAGGATTTGTTCCTGTCCTCCCATAGGTCTCTTCTTGTAGCCTAGGATTAGGATTGTTCAACAGTGCCTTAATCACAAGTGTACCGTGAGTGCTTAGATCCTGTGTTAGCAGGCTGCGATTCAAGACCATTGGCCTCTGTTGGTGCTTGGTGCTTCATGTAGTGGGGTCGTGTCAGCCTGGAAAAGGGACTCATGGGTCGCTTAGTGGTTCTTAAGCGGACTTGAGCAAGATAAAGAAGTTCTAGGGCGCCAGGGCTGCTCAGTCATTAAGCATCTGCATTTGGCTCAGGTCATGATCCCAGGGTACTGGGATCAAGTCCCGCATCAGGCTCCCTGCTTGGCAGGAAGCCTGCTTCGCCCTCTCCCCACTTCCTCTGCTTGTGTTTTTTCCTCTCTTGCTGTGTCTCTCTCTATCAAATAAATAAAATCTTAAAAAAAAAAAAAAGAAGCAGCAGCAGCAGCAGCCCTGGAGATGGGGCTCTTCTGCCAGGCTTAATTAACCTCCAGCATGTTCTGCTCATGGTCTCAGATTTACACTGGTCAGTCTTTAAAAGAGGATGGGGGAGCAGTGGGAGCTGTGTTCACTAGTAGTGTCCTTCCTTTTATCTCCTTTGTTGTGGGTCACCCAGAGTGGTCTCAGGAAACTTTTTCTGCTGTGAAAGGGGAAACCTGATTCCATGAGCTGATTGTGAAGTCTAGGAGGTAAGGAGGCCATAAGGATCTGGTAGGAGACTGTGATCCATTGTTCCTGGGCTGCCTGGTGGGTTGGTCAGAAGGTGGTGGGCCTTCCATTTGCCTTCCTTGCTCCTCTACTTAAATTAAGTCTGAGCAGTATATATGTAGATGCTTTTTAATAAGTGGATTATGTTGAATCCCATTTAATATGAGTAAACTGGGTGACCAACATGAGGGAGTCGTGTTCACATACTGTAGAAACATCCATTTTGTTACTTTATCTTTATAGTTGTGGATATTTTCTCCATTTTTACTGTCCCTGGGCCGTGATGTTGTGGGTATGAAGTTTGGTAAAGCTTTTCCTTTTTGGCCTCTTGCCTTTGTCGAAACTCTCTTCCATGTAACTGATTTGTGACAATGGTTCTAAAACAGAGGTCTGGTTTTCCTTGCCTTTGTTCATCTCACTTAAGACTACGTAGCAAAAATCTTCTTTTGTTCTTAAGTGACCTCTTTTACTTCTTCTGTCTCCCATGCTTTCTACCCTTTCCCTGTCCACCATGTTTTTTCCCCTAAATAAAAAAACAGGAATGATTTGAAATAGGCAGCATTGCCAGAATATAAGTAAATGAAACTGTAGGTTGTCGGTTAAATTTGAATTTAGACAACTAAGAGTTTTTTTAAGCCTAAGTATGTCCCATGCATTCAATATTTGAAAATACTTGAAATCTGTATCTAAAATTTGCATTTAGGTGGACATTCTGTATTTTATCCAGCAACACAGATGACAACTACATAAATAGTCACTACATAGGCACAAATTTAAAATAAAATTTTGCACATAGGAAAATGTTATAAAGAAATAAATCTAAG
Organism: Spilogale gracilis; assembly: GCA_004023965.1. Lineage (NCBI taxonomy): Eukaryota > Metazoa > Chordata > Mammalia > Carnivora > Mephitidae > Spilogale > Spilogale gracilis. The sequence goes on along the minus strand of PITA01017177.1, from coordinate 6,064 downwards.
TTTATTGTATGTTAAATACCCCTAATGTTTCTCTTGCTGTGGACAGATTGTAAAACAGTATGTGCAAAGTTCACAGGTCAGATAGATACTGTGTGCTACTTAACCCTGAGCTTCCTCTGGCTGTTGGCATCATTCATTCATTTTTTTCTAGGATTCAGCTTGATCTTTCTGCTTCCTGAGAAGATGCTGTTAATTTCTGAGATGAGACCATGTAACCCATGTGTCTGCTTTTTGCATATGATACATGGTAAATCATGTCTCAAATACTGAATGTTAAAGTTCTTCAGTAGAATACTTCTTTATTTAAACTGTGACCAGTGTAGGGGAGGGAGAGGGCAAGGAGAGAATCCCAAGTGGACTCAGGCTGAGTGTGGAGCCTGACACTGGGTCCTATCCCACAATCCTGAGATCGTGACCTGATCCCAGACCAAGAGTTAGACACCTAAACAACTGAGTGTCCCTAGGCACCTGCTCCTTTGACCAGTTTCTTTAGTCAGCACAATTTCTTCCTTAACGTAAACATGTAGGTGATGGAGGCCATCAGTTTTTCATTCATCTTGAAGTTTTTATCCAAGGTGAGATTCCCTCTGCTACCCAGCTTCTCTGGATGCAAGCTAATTATGAGGTTGAATCTCTCTCAAATCATATTTGAGTACTCCCAAGCTTAGTAGTGATACTGTGACATTTGTTCTACACTTGGCTTTTTACCAGGCTTGTGCGTACACTCTGATGTGATTCTCATGATAAGCTATGAGGGAGCAGTATGGGTTGTCTCCTTATTTTATAAATGAGAAATTTGAATTTCTGATCAGTGAAATGAGTTGTATAAGATCAAGTAGGACTTAAATCTTGATCTTAGGCCTTTTGGGCCATTGCTCTTTCCACTACCTGGATTGACTTCTGAATATAAGTGAGAGGGGGATTAGGCCATTGAGGAATAATTGGACCAGTGTTGCCCTCTGCTAGCTTGGAAAATGAAGAGTTGTCCTCATACTTGTGCATTGTGCTGGAAGAGGTATTTGCTTTTGGTTCAGTGCATGGCTGTATTATACCTCAGTTCCTCCCATGAGAGCGACAGTCACTCCCCTTGTACAACCACTTCTGAATGAAGCAGATCAGCTACTGTTGATATCTGACTTTGAAGCACTATGCTGTAAATTCTTGTGTAGAACTTGTTAGAAGATATGTTTTCACCTCTGAATTATGCAAGCAGAAGACTGTGGAAAAGGAGATTTTGCACAACTATAGGGGACATTTGGAGGGCTGGCAGAGAGCTAATTCTACCAGGTTTTATTAAGCATCTATAAGGTGTTTTTTGGGTATATTGTGTAATGTGGGTGGAAAAAAGTCTGTTGAGTCTTATTCAAGAACCCTTTTCACCTTGATATCTTTGCTAGTCTCCTTCCCACCACTAAGTACTTTTCATGCCCTTTGTTTTTTGATAGTTTAATTTTGACCTGAGACATTGCTTCCTCTGTTTTATAAATCTTCCCATTTGTGTGTGTATGTGTGAGTGGGTGGATGGGTCGGTGGGTGTGTATTCCCCACCCCCCCAAGTAGAGGTCATAGTTCTTAGAACACCATTGCCTCCTTTCTATGTTGTAAGCCAAATTCTGGCTCAAAGAGAAAATATGACCTCCAGGACTGTCAATGTCTCTTACTTCATCATGGGTGTAATCTGCTTGACTTGTATCCTGAGTTTTAGTGAACTCCATGTTCATGCAGTTGTGTTCATTGGGCCTCATGAATGCTGTGTGCAAATGAGGTAGCAGAGAATGGCAGACGTGCCTACTATGTAGATTTCCTCTACTCACGCACACGTTCCAGTGTCTCGTCAGACTTTTCTTACAAAACTCAAGCTCACAGGTAAGACCATAGATCATTAACCCAGGTACCCAGCCCTTCTGAATACAAGACACTGGGCAGTTGTACTGTCACATACCTAGGAAGCTGGCCCTGGACTTCGTAGATAAAAAAGCTTGTCACAGACACAGAACCCCATCCTAATAGCCTCTTTCTGTTTTCACACTAAAGAAAGCATGGATAATCTCTTGTTTTCTGTGTTTCAGAGGTAGGAAAGGTGAGAACATCAATCCACTGTGCCTTTTGCCCCTTTATCTTTAATTTGCTTAAATGTTTCCTTCTGTTTCTTCCTTTCTTGTCATGTTGGGTATGTCCATAATATATCAGTGTCGAATATTATGCCTGAATGTGAACCTGAGTTTTATTCTAAGCACTGAAATTAGAACAAAATGCTGCTCTGTTTCATTTCTAATACATTTGGGATACTGGAGTATCTAAAATATTTTAAAATAGACTTTTAAAGTTTTAGCCTTCCCTCTACCCAATTATACAACTCATTTTTTTCCCTCTGACCTATTATCCCTGATGAAAATTTCCTGAGAAAATAAGCGCTCTCTCTCTCTCTCTCTCTCTCTCTCTCTCTCTCTCTCTCTCTCTTTAATTAAATGTTGGTGGATTAACATCCTCTGGTCCATTGCAACCCCCACAATGACTGGTGGAGAGTAGACCTTGTAGAAGATACAGTTAGGAGAACTGCCATTAAATTAGCAAAGAGCCCTCTTTGCTGTCTCCGATGAGAGCCATGAAGTTGATTTACACATTCAGGGTGGCACTTGATATCATCTATATTCTAAAGAGACTCTCTTTTTACTAATCAAGAGGTTATCACCTGCTCATACTTTGAAGAGAAAAAAATAAATGTTCTAGGACTCGTAAGCTCAGAGAAGTAGCTTAACAGAGTGTAGTGCTTCAACACATTTGTCTGGCTCCGGAATCTGACTGCCTTCAGGTTGTCTGCAACACAGAAACTGGGGAATTTTAGGCACAGCACCTTACCTAGTGATTCTCAACTCTGATGGCACATTCAAGGAACTTTTAAAAAATAACCCCCAGAAATTGGGATTAGTTGAGATTAGTTGCTTATGGTTGGGGGTCATGCTTTTTTTTTTTTTTTTTTTAAATCCTTCTGGAAGATTCAGTTAACTGTGCAAGGGTTAAGAACCACTGCCTTAATATCTCTGACCCACTGTTTCCTCATTTGTATGGTGGGAGGAGCAAAGTTCCTAATATATAGGGTTGTAGTGAGGTCCAGTTAGGTGAACACAGCACCTGGTCAGTTGTGTGTAGTAAATGTGCAACCTGCCATTAGGGTGACCACCCTTACTGATGCTTTGTTGAAATTGGCATATGTTTCTTTAGCTTAAAACATGTAGATTTTTGGGGCGCCTGGGTGGCTCAGTTGGTTAAGCAACTGCCTTCAGCTCAGGTCATGATCCATGATCCCGGAGATCTGGGATCGAGTCCCACATCAGGCTCCCTGCTCGGTGGGAAGCCTGCTTCTTCCTCTCTCACTCCCCCTGCTTGTGTTCCCTCTCTTGCTGTGTTTCTCTCTGTCAAATAAATTAAAAAAAAAACCAAACAAACAAACATGTAGATTTTTTAGAAAATACTACTGGGACTAGAAATGGTACCTACTGTAAGGGAATGACTTGGGTCTGATTAGCATATCATGCTTTACTTCCTTCTACCTTTGAGGAAGAGTGTGCCAGAGAATGGCTGGAACCACTGACTTTATGTACTAGGGTGAGCTCTGGAGTAATACATTTTTGGGGGAAAAAGTTGACTTAATTATTAATGTAATGTTTATTGACCCTTCTTACCCGTCATTCTCTTAGCTGGATGCTAGAGGTAGGATAGCAAACAAGACCCAGACGCTGGCCCTGAGGGGTCCAGAGCCTGTTAAAGAGATAAAGGTGGATATGGAAATTAAAATACAACAGGAACAAGTGTTCCATTAGGGATAATGAAGAACTTAAGGCTAAGTAGGAAATAGCCAAGTGGGGGATGGGATTGAGTAGGCTAGGGAGGAATAATATTGTCAGAGGAAATTACAATTTTAAGAAGGCTTGAGTGAAGAAACACTTGTTGTACAGCTCAGGAATTCACAGTAGTTGAATATATCCGGAGTGTAAGTGTGCAGAGGGCAGGAAGTGTAGGAGTTGGTGGTAAGAAATGAGTTTAGAGCCATAGCACGGCCCAGATCATGGAAAGCCTTGTGGATCCAGGCTAAGGAAATTGGGATTGATCAGTGGATAGCCAATGAAAGTTTCAAACAAGGGAGTTTTATGCTTAGACTTGTACTTTAGAGATGTCATTAGTCCTGCAAGATGGTGAATGACTGGAGACAATAGATACCAGTTGGGACTAAATCCACCGTGACGGGGTGTTACATATTTGCTCCTCTTTTACTCCTATGCCCTCAATCCTTCCTGGATGAGTTTTTTGCTCTCCCCATTTGAAACTACTGCACCTGAATATCAAATAAATATATGCCTTTGAAATTCTAAGTCAGCCTTTCTCAAACACTGGAGAGAATCCTGATGATCAGTGCAAGGCATCACTGTGTATGTGGAATTAACTTCTTTCCTTTGCAGCTAAATGGTACTAGTTTGGTATTTTACTGAAGAGAATAGTTACTCAATCACTCTTTGATCTGTGCCTCAGAATAGAAACTGTTTGTTTCTCCTAAAGCTGGATTGCAAACTCAGTGTTAAATTTTCCGACATTAATATGATTATTATTGTTCTTGCTAAATTGACTGTGGTTGCCCTCATCACATTATTAATACAAAACCCAAGCGACTAAAAGATGTAGTTTTCCCAGTCCTGCTGTCATTTTTTTTTTTAAATGTAGAGCTTGTGGGATGAAAACCGTTCATAGGCCTCTATGAGACACAGATATCTTGATTGATGCTCTATACTTCATGTGTAGAAAATGTTGAAGACTTATTTTGCATCATCTTCAGAAGCACAGTGCAGGTGGTCAGGTGGTCGTGGTCCAGTTTAACGTTACAGAGAGAGCATCAGTTCTTTTCATTAGAGGTATAGATAGACCTTCGGGCCCCCAGGGCAATGGAAATGGGTCTCTTTGTAGTGATCATGGCCTTAGTGCCCCCTCAGTTAAACCATTGCAGGTATGGGAAGTGGGGGGCGAACACTGGAGCACTCTGAATGTTCTCATGATTACATCTGAGAGTACATCAGTAGCCAGTCACTCGCTCATAGCTAATTGTTCAAATTGATGATTTCTGATTTCAGATTTGTTTTTTTGAGTATATGTACTGTCTGACCCTCTGCCTTTTAGTGGTAATGAAGAATTCACCTAATCAGTGCCAAATTAACAGAAGGAGTTGTGATCCAAAATACTGAACTTTAGGTTAAGAAAGTTTTTTTCAGTATTTACACAGACTTCTCTTGGATGTCTACCAAGGACTAGATGTGGTGTTGTGAGAGATTTGATGTGATGTAAGACAGTCTTCTCCCTCAAGGGGTTCATATTCTAGGACTAGCAGCGATAATAACTGTATAAGCTACCTGATTGATCTAGAATTGCATAAAAACTTTACTGCAGGGATTGAAGTAAGGATTTAGTTTCTTTTCCAGTAAGCCTCTACGGGTGATCCAGGAGGCCCTTGCAACTTTGAGGCTCCCTAGTGAAATGGCAGTTCACACAGACCTATCTGGCTGTAGGTGTTTCTCTGACAGGATAAAGTTGAATTTATTTTCTCTCCTGAGAAACACATGTTGGGGAGCAATTATTATCACATCTTCCCTTGCTTTTCTATGTCAACACAATATCTTATTCAAATAGGCAAACTCATCATATTTTGTTAAAAGAAATTAAAAAAAATCTTAATAAAAAGATCACGTAATACTTACATGTTTGATGGTGGCTGCTAATTGGCTAGGGACTTGTTACCTAGAGGTGTAGGACTCCCCTGAAGTCTTCATTACATTGTTAATGCAAAAGATGATCCCCTGACACTTGTTCTTAATGTGGTTCTTTGTTTTTTTAATTGAGGTATAATTGGCATATAATATTAGTTTCAGGTGTACAACATAATGATGTGATATTTGTGTATATTGCAAAGTCTAGTTAATGTCCATCACCATACACCATTACTTTTTTCCTTTCTTTTCTTTCTTTTTTCTCCCCTCCCCTCCCCTCCCTTCCCGCCCCTCCCCTTTTCTCTTCCCTTCTC